>VZRX01004638.1:4947-21969 GCA_013398075.1 Notiomystis cincta | reverse complement strand
CGGCCCCCGCCCGTTACTATGGCACCCCCTCCGCGCCGCGGGGCCGGGGCGGGCGGCAGGGCGAGGTGGCAGCGGCGGCAGGGAGTGGGGCGGGCTCGGTCCTCTGCCTGGGTTGGGTCGGCCTCGGGCTGCCGGTGTGGCCGCGGGCGGCTCTCTTGAGGGGCCTCTGTGAGACCCTCGGAGCCATTTCCGCGGACGTTTGGCAAAGTTGGGGTCAGGCGACCCCTCTGCGCCGGCAGCCCTCTGGGTCGAGCTGCCAGCAGAGCCCGTCCTCTCCAGTCCCGGCAGAGTGGAAGCTATCGGCCAGAGTTTGTGGGGGCACAAATACACTGTGATCCGTGAGCATGTCCCAGAAAACAGGAAACAAGTTGAAAGTAAAGCGCGCCCGTGAAATCCCTCGTCATCTGGGGTCTGCCCCATTAGGTCCTGCTGCTCAGGCCTGGCCGCGCAGAGTGACAGCAGGCACAGGATGAAGGAGGGACGTTTGAAGAGACGGTCTAACTGAGAGGGGAGGAAGGAAGGACAAGAGAATGGGGTGGGGAAAATGAAGAGGAGCTCAATAAGCAGCAAACAAGGGTGCTGACAAAGGAAAGTTTGGAATCCAGTGGGATGAGGGGGAGGGATTGATGAGCAAAACAAGGTTTAACGGGCCAAAACAATGAAAGAAAGGGTGACTTCAAGACACCATGAGCAGTCCCACTGGGTTTCCTGCTGAGTCTCAGTAGTCTTAATCAGGACAGAAAGGGTGGAAGAGAAAGGATACAGGAAGGACACTTTGCTGAGCTTAGATAATGCTCAACAGAAGAATTGTATTATGAAAAGAAAGGAATGCCTTTCCCTCTTTAAATAAAAACAAATTACTGAGTACCACACAAACAAGCTGAGATGATGATGGTTAACAGGAATGGGTACATTTATCAATACTCATGAACATTTCCATCACCACTCACTTAGAATCTAAGAAGATTTGTAATGCCGGTTGTCACACAAAACTATCTTCTCATCACTGAAAAAAAATTCACTGTAAAGATTTCAAGTATGCAGTATTGAGGGGGGAGCAAATACCCGATATTTCAAGGACTCAGTATTGAGTGGGAGCAAATCACAAATTTCAGGTGAAAAAAATCACTGTTTGTGTGAGGATATACATATTTATACACAAAGATATATAATCTGCACCTCAGATATTTTGATATTGTAGAGTCCTTCAAGGCAGTGTTAAGTCATGACTTTCTTCCATGTCTAACAACCTGCTTTCATTAAAGCTTAATTATCTGGAAAAAAATACGTAAGCAATGCAAATGAAACTCTAGAGAAAACAGGTTTGAAGCAATATTCCTATTTCAGGATTATTTGATCAAAAACATCTCTGAAGATACTTGGTTGTCAGTTCAACAGAATTTAAGTTTGATGGCAATAAATGTTTTTCTTAAACATGCAATTACAAAAGGATCTCAGTTGCTTTCTTTCTAATAGTGTTTGAAACTCTTCTGGCCTTGGAGAAAAGCTTGAAAACATGACCTAGAAAAAGCTCCAGAAAGCAAAGGAAAAGACATTAACATAATTTAGAAAAAAAGAAAAAAAGAAAAAAACCACAACAACAACACACAAAAAAACCCCCCAAACTCTCATGATTTTATGGCATCTGACTCATTATTTTGCATGTTTGGGATTAGACATTTTGAAAGTTAAAAAATCCTAAAAAAGACTTTCCTTTGCAAGAGATGTACTTGACGCCTGACAGATATATCACTGCTGCAAATGGCTGATATGTGGACCATAATTTGACAAAGTGAATGGGAGACAGATTGCAAGCTCTGTACTGAAAAGCTGCTGTTGAGAAACTTGGTATTCATGGACAGTGGATTAGTTTTCAGCCTGTTGTGGAGAGGGGTAGTAGAGATAGAGCAATTCGAGATGAGTTGATCTAGGCAACCAGTGTGTGCAGGCTCATACAAGTGTATGCAGGTACAGAAATGCTAATGCAGAGCTGGAGATGTCAATACCAGAATGACTAGAGCATCTGATAATAAAAAAGTAGAGAATTAGCTTTTTATTTGTGTGAAATATTACTGACTATTGCCTTAAGAAAGACTTCAGGTTCCTCAGTCTGTAGGAGTTTACAACTGTACCATTTGCTTTGCACAGCACTTCAAGTTATTTTCAGTACTTAATGATGCAGGCCCAGAGAGTTATAAAATTTTTGCTGCTACTTACAGAGATGATTTAATCATCAAGATGGTAAAACACCTGAGATTTGTGGCAGTTATCTGTACCGTTTGTAAAAATTAAAGAGCTATATATATTAATCTGTTAAGCATTCTTTTGTTTTGTAGGGAACATTTTCTCTAGGATTTTCAGAACAATCCATTTGTGCAGACCAGAACTGAAATTGTTAATAATATTGTAGGTTTTGCCTCTATGGACTGAGAAAGCAAGGCCTTTTGCAGGATAATTCAATGGTATATCAAACTTGGCCACTTTAGCTCATGGAAGTTCATTTTCCAGAAAAAAAAGTTGAAACAGATTTAAAAGAATGAATCAGTTTTTAGAAGCTTAAAAGGAAGGAACATTTGTTCAGAAGGGCACTGAATTTTTAAAGCCATTCAACATTCAAGTGAATGTCTCCAAAATAGTCTTGAAAGAGGTTGCTATACCAGCATATGAGAAGAGTGTCATTGCTTTTCTCGTATAAATAGGAACAAATGCCTTGAGGAACATGATCTTTATCTGCCAATACTAAAAAAGTTATTCTTTTAAATGCTGTCTGCTGGAGTTAGACTGTGCAGTGTAAATACTCCCCATGCAATGGAGAACTCGTATGGCATTCCTTGCCAAACAGCATTGTGGATGCAAGAGATTTACACAGCAGACTGGAGACCTAAGGAGATCATTAGATAGACAAACCATAAATGGATCAGTATCTCCTCTGGGCTGAAGATAGCAGGAGGTGGAGGCATGGGGGTAGGGAATGGTGGGAAGTATTGTACACGTTTGCCCTCAGTTCGGGCTGTCACGGCTGGAGCCGTCATTGGAGGCAGAGTACTGGTAGGGCAGAGCTTCACTTCAGTCTGAACCAGTCCAGCCATTGGCACAGTCTCATTTGAGAGTGCACAGTCTTTGCTGTGGTCAGATGTGCAGAATTAAATGAAACAAGCAACTGTGTTTGATATGACAGGTTATTTTCGTGTGTACCCTGCTGTCTGACCCAGCTGGTCTGCCTAGTGTGTTGGGGGGCCATCAGCAGACATAACTCATGTTCTCGGCCAAAGTTTAAAAGAACAGTCCAACATCTTTTTGTTTAAATCCCACACATATATACCCAGTTGTGTTTGGGAGCACTAGATATCTGATCTCCTATTATAAAGAGCAGACTTCCTGATTTTCCTAGAAAGAAGGAAATGTGAGACTGTGATGATGGCTATTATACATAGGCTAGGCACCACAAGAATTTCTTCAGGAGGCTGGCTCTTCTTTAAAGAAAGTTTTCTCCTGCATGTTTTTAAAAAGAGTTGGATTGGAAAATCACTTTGCTTCTTGCCTTATATGCTGTACTTTGGTAGCCAGGAGGTACAGATAAGCTAAAAGGGGACCAATGAGATTTTGCTGAGAAAATCCCTCCTGCTGAAATTTTTCATTTACTTACTGACTCACAGGACTGTTTACCTTTCATAACAAAGGTCAATGCTCATCAATTTCTAGATAGTAGTTAATTAAATAATAATAGGATGAAGGGTCTGTCGCTTTTGTGTGGATGTCCTGTTTCATCCTCTTAAACTGGATATGACACTTGGATCTGGGAAGATGCAAACGATAATGATATTAAGATTGCAGAATATTTTAAACAATGTAATTAATCTGGTCGTTTCATCAGAATGAACTCAAATCCTTTAAGAAATTGATTCATTTTAAGTGTTGACATTCTGTGTGTGCATTTATAAGTGAGCATAAATCAATGTGAAAAAGAAGATCTTCAATATGGTATAAAAGCTTAATACGGGTAATATATATTTTAGAGTACTTAAACAGTTTGTAAGGCTACCTGATAGTGTGTCAAACAAAGTGTTATCAAACATGTAATGAAAGAGCCAGCTTTTTTATTATTTTAGCCATTTTGCTCCTGTCCTGTTTAATTTGTTTGTGGTAAAAATGATGGGCCTCAAATTATCACACTTGTATGAAAATAAATTGTTCTCTATAAGGGAGTACAGATCCCTTCTAAAAGTTAAAGAAGGCGCCTCCCCCTCCCCCGACTTCCCTTTGCTACAAAGAAGAGAGAAAAGCTGAATATTGCCATATCTTCCCAGTCCAAACAAATGATACACAGCCAATTTAACACCTAGATGAGGAATTGACACATGGGTTGAAGCTGAACTGTGTTTTGCATCTCAGAAAAAGTTCTTAACAACTCATCTGCCATTGCCCACAGCAGGAATTAAGCACAAAATATCTCAGAGAATCAAGAACTTAAACTACCATGAGAGAAATATAAAAATGTAAAATTCACCTGCATATTTGCAGCTTTGATCCATTCCCATATGTTTCAAAGACACTGCCAGCTGGTTCAATTCAAGTTACCAAATTAAATGTGGCCTTGTAGACATAGGAAAGATAGAACAGTCTCAAAAGAAAACATTTTACTGGGCTTTAGATTATTTCTTGTGGTCGGAGAAACAAAGGGAAACAAGAAGTTCCTTCCATTCTCCTCCTGTATTTCCTATCTTATCAAGGATTTTATATGAGGTACATTGACTACATGGTATGCAGGAAGGCTCAAAAATGCATCACAGTGTGATGTATGCTAGTTTTCAATTGCAAGATTTACCCAAGTGCTAAGGTTGCCAATTTTCCATTCTTCCACTTACCTTGTTAAATCAGTCATGAAACATCCAGAAGTATAAGGGATCAGGAATTTTTGGTTTTATGCTGTTTTTTTCTGAAGCATACTGGAGGCCTGTACCAGAACTTCAGAAACTTAGATTTTTTTTTAAAGGAAAGTTGTGTTTTCAACAATTTATTTTGCAGTTTAAAAAGCTGTCTAAAGGCATTTTGGTTCCTCCTCCAAAAATTGAGGATTCATATAAATTGTATAAATGTTATCTGGAGACTGCAGATATATATATATATACATATACAGATGATGCATGTACAGAAGTCTTGAGAACAAATCTGTATTAGTGATTGATACTACTGAAAACACCCATCTGTATTTGCAGGTATTTTACAAATGTACATATGAATGTGTCAGCTGAATAGTCAGGAGAAACAAAAGGCAGAACAGAGGACTGGTCACAAGCAGAGACAGGAATAGTCTGTATCACCAGTTTTTCCATAGCATTCAACAGGGAATTCTCATCTGCAAGACAGATACCAAGCAGGTGATTAATCAGTGTTCAATTCGGAACAATGGTGTCATCCTCCTCCTATTTGGTAGACCCCCAAACAGAGCTGAATTGCCCCTGCATGAGCTCCCCTGACACGAGGAGATTGTTACAGGCTTACTTAAAACCTCTTTTCTGTTTCAGATGTCTTTTGCGGGAGAAAACTTTCATTGTTTGTATTCACAAGGTCTTTTTGAAGAGAGGGGTGTTTCTTAAATCTCCAGGCAAGGTAGGTGTTTCAACAGGACGCTCCCATCCCAAAGTAGTGGCATAAAAAAGTAGTCCATGTACAATTTTTATGTGACTGTAGTTAGTACTTCAAGCTCAAAGTTATAGATGTTAATAAAGAGAGAGATCCAAACTCTATTCTCTCTGAGTCCATATAAAAATAGTAGAGTTCACAGAGTAAAAAATTACTTTTAGGGCTAAAAGGTCTTACATCTTAGCTATTTTTTTTTTTTTTTTTTAAACTAGAGAAAGTAAAACAACTTGCTGGAGTTTAGTTTCCTCCACTAGGGACTTCTGATTGCTGTCAGAAGAGTACCACACAAGGGGCACAGTTGGCATTTCAAGTGCAAAAGGTTGTGACTGAGGTGTAGTAAAAGTATGTTGGGAGTTTCCATTAGAGCTTCCTGTTGTAGCAAATAAATCCTGTCCCATTGACACTTGATAGGCTGATACAGATACGTCATCCACATGTCATCTTAAGTCAACTTTTAAGGGGCATGATAAACTGTTCGTACTGCTGACTTAAGAGCAAAAATTCCTTCCTTGCTGAGATTTTTAGCATTTTTCTGGTGGATCCCTGGGAACTTCAGATCCCCTTCCTTATAACTATTATGTTTTTGGTTTTTTTTTCGCAATGGAGCTGTCACTCTCAAGTCTAATACAAACTCTCTGTCTTTCTTTTCTGGGCTTTCTACTTTGACAGTTTCGTGTCATAGCTTTGTTCCACAATAAAAATAAAAAAGCTCTGGGTGTTAAGGAAGTCCTTGGAAAACTGTAAGTGATAGAGTCAGAGTTTACAGAACATATCACAACAGGTCTGACTGACCTTGGCAGCAATAGGAGATCATCATTTCTCATGGATGAGCTTTTCTTGAATGTCTGTCTTTTATGCTGTATAAGGCAGAAATACCTTTTCTGGGTCAAGGCTACTGCTTTCTGTTTCTCTTACTCTTTAACAGAGATTGCCTACTCTTGTCAAGTATTATCTGTTTAAGGAATTTCTCTCAATCCCCTGTGTCTTGTTCTATGGTATCTTAAGATAAATCTACATCACTGGTATTATTTTAAAGTCCTACACTATTTTGTTGAGGATTATTTGTTTGAGGATTTTGAATGGTTTGCTTTTATCACAGTCAAACTGCAAAGATTAATGTTTGTAGATGTCCTCCAAATCATCTCCCTTTATTCTGGCTACCAGAGTATAATCAACACTGTTTTCTTATTGGAATGGCCATTATGCTATTTTTTAGCAGTTTTCAGGAGTACCAGTAAAGGGAATGAATAGTCTGTGTGGGCTTTCGTCTTTAAAAATGGACTCTTTGGTAGCATGTTGTAAGTATTACAGAGTTAAATATAAATATTAATGAAACATGTGGAGAGAGACTCCCAGGCCACATTTGAAATGATCACGTTTCTAACAATTTGTTGAATGCATATAGATTTATAATAGCTGTGTGGAGACAGTTGCCTGACTACATAACACACTGACAATTAAGTAAAAACAAAGAATAATTTGAAATAAAAGAGAATGAAAAGAAACTCAGACTTGTTCACAGTTGTAGAATATAGGTAAAAAAACCCACACTATCCTCCTAAGATACCCTTCCCCCTCCTCGCAGTGGAATTTCCCTGCTTTGAAGTTATCTTGAGAAGACACAATTTGCCCAAGAGGTCAGCAGGCCCAAACTACTGTAACACAGTGTAGGAGGTGGTTTCAAGGCTGACAGCCCCCTGGAAGGAGGACCTGCAAGTGTCTTACTTTCTTTTGAATAAAGTGTGACCTCCACTGGTCGTTGTTGTATTCAAGAAAAGGGGGAAAAGCCCATCATGGAAGAAGGCCCCAAGGCATTTTGTGGTACAACATCTTGCAGTGTCAACTGCAAGGTTCCTACTTAGGTCACTGGAGAAATATGTAATAGGTATTTACGTATGTGTAAGTGGAACTGCATGGGGGGCAGGGAGAGAGCTGAAGCATGTGCTTGCACTTGCTGAGAGTCAGGCATGTCCTACATCTGCCTGCCTGTCTCTCATGAGCATGGGATTTGTCAGGTTTGTGTTAAAAAATAAAAGTAAGAATATCCAGTTGCAAAGACTAATACATACGTACTTTTGCTTCATTTTTCTCACTTCTGTGTTTCCATAATAATTTTAAAAAACGAAATTATAAACAAAAGTAAAACAAACAAAACAAACCCCAGACTGTCCAGGGCAGAATTCAACCCACAAAGAGGATGCAAACTGAAAGGACCTTAAAATAGAAAGTACCTTTAAGGAGAAATGTACCGTAAAGAAGAGATTTAAGGAATCTGAACACAAGTCATTTTCGCTATGATGCCTAGCCACACTGAAGAGACTAAAGAGTAGGAAGACACAATATTTCTGAATTTCTATGTCTTTGTGGGTTTAAGTCAGACCCTTAACCTTATTTGAATATAGTATTTTTGTAGTTTAATACATTTCATACAGAATGTATAAAGAAGATTTAATAACTGTCTCTTAGCTGTGGTTTATCTCTACCTCAGAGAAAGCTAAAATGAGTTTCTAGTGAAATGGCTGAAAGAGCATGCACAGTAAGTCTTCTATCAAATTGTTTCCAGTCTTGCTGATTTGTAGAAGATCTTTCAGAAAGATTCTGGCTTTGTATGTAGAATGTTAAAGTTTGATTCTGTGCCCAAAATTTATAAAGCGAACCACAAATAACCAGTGGAAGTCTAGCTTGCCATGTTCTGGTTTTTAAAACTCCTGAGATTACTTGCTATCACGTGGAATTTGTGCTAGTATTTAACCCAAGTTTTACCCTCAAAAAGAAAATTATATTATAGTGTATTACATATTTCTGGCTGTAATAGCAATTAAATATCTTGGAAGAAACTAATCAAATCCCCAGGCTTCTCTGCCTTTTTGTTTTTCTCTTTCAGAAGTGCGTCACAGATAAAGGACTAACTTTGTGAACATACTCCTGGGGTAATAAGGACAAAATTGAACAATTCTTATGTAATTAGTCACCAGACACAAGTGTTCCAGGATAAGATCTTCTGAAGTATCATAGCAGAAATATAAATGGAATACTTAGAGTTGCTGTTGTCAGCTATTAAAACTGGAAGTATTTATGCAGCATTTCAGGTTCTCAGGATAGTTCTGCATCAAACTAAGGTATTCTTGTGGTGTTGAATTGCACAAGGGCAGTTAACTGCTTTCCTCCTGCCCCAGAAGCAAACTACTGGCACAACTTAAGGCAGCAGAATCAGGCTAGACCAGGCTTGTGTTTGCCCTGCTTCCTTAGCCTTTTGCCAGTTTTAGCTGGTATAAAGGCATCTCCTAAATTTGAATCTGCTGCAGTGGTTATTCAAATTTTTAATAGATGCAGTTTTCTAACATTCCAACTCAAACATTGGAGTGCAGTAAACTTGAGTTGACTGAGCATCAATAGGTGTAAACCAGCAGTGTTAATACAATCAGTCTCAAGGGATCACTGCTGCTGAAAGCTGGGACTACAGCCCATGTGTATTATTGTGTGTGTTCCAGCAGCTTCTCAAAGTCTCTCCATGGACACTCAAAAAGGCCAGACAATTTCTCCCTTAACCTATTGGAAAGAAATTTGTTGAGGTACACATGTTTTCACACACAGCTTAAGGGATATGCTCCCATAAGTACTAGCACTGTTTGTAAGTCAGGAGTTAGTGCAGGCACAGCATCCAGGTGTAGGATGTTATTACTAGTTCTGCTTTGGAAACATACTCAAATTGCCTCTGTGCCATCTGGCATTTCTGATTCAGGAGAATCTCTGTATTTTCTTGTCTTCCTTGAACACTCAAAGTCAAGGGTCAAGGTCTGCTTTATTCTTTTGTACAGTTTGGTTCATTTGGGAGTTGTTCCTAGCATAACGAAGCTGTGGTTTTGCAGTAAGCTTCAGCAAATTTAAATCTGTGCTGCTGAAGATGGTGGTACAGCTCTCTTTTCCTTCCTGCTCCAGCTGCATATTCTGCTGTCTCCCTAGGGAGAGTGAGCATACTTCTGGCTTCAAGGTCAGCTGTGTCAGGAGCCATCTGAAAATTAGTGTGTGGCTCAGATCTCAGGTGGATCATTTTGGTATTTTTGATCTGGCTGACTGAGGCAGACCTAGGTCTGACGTGAGGAGGGGGGGAGGGTGGTGAGTGGGTCTGCCTCTTGGCACACTCCATACTTAGGGTAGCCTAAGCCAATAATGAAACAGCACTAAGAGTCTGCTTGCTAAACTCAGAGGTGATATGTGCTTCTGGTATTAGGGAACACCAAACACTGGAAATTTCCAATGCTTTTTTTTTTTTTTTTTAAGATTTACTTTCTGTGTAGTGTACTTTCCAGAAAGCTTGAAGCAGAGCCATCATGCAGGAAAAATAAATAGTAGATATTGAGTGGAAACAATAGTAAGAGATAGAGGCTTCACATAGATTCAGTTTTCCAATTTTTTCCATATCACTCCACTAGTTTTCCCTAGAATGTTCTTTGGTGGGGAGAGTGTTGAAAATACTCTTAAACACATCAAAAATTATCAAAAAGGTACACTCAATTCATAAGCTTTAACTGGGATGAAAACATTGAAATAAATTTGTTGCTAACCAGGTTTTTTTAATCAATCCAATCCCTCTTCCTACAATTCCCACCTAGACAGGCCCACGAAACCTGTGGTACTGGAGAGGAAGTGATGCCGCAAAGTTGCTCAGCATGTGAGTTGGGAAGGGAGCAGGGGGGACTGTGAGGGGAAAGGAGGGGGAATGGGAGAAACAGATGGATCTGAGATTATGCTGCAGCTGAGATTGAAATAAAATTTCACCTTAAAATGGGGTGGCTGCTGCTTCTATGAAAGTCTTGGGGATAATTCATCTGCCACTTGATAAACTGGCAGGGTTTCTTTCCAGTTTCTCTTTTCTATTCTCCTTCATGCTTTGTATGTGTATACATGTGTGTGAGGTATGTGTATGTAATTTTCAAGATGTCTGGCCCCTTTTTTCTCCTTGGCTAACTTCTGAAATAGAGCTGTCAGGATGATTCCAGCATTTGGAGCCATATTCTTCCTGACAGAATATAACTCTTCTTCACAGTTTTCCTTTTTTATGGCCTGAAGTCAATGGGAATATTCAATGCAACCTAAGGTCAGGTTCCCGAATTTTAACACAACTTCCCATGAGAACTAGAAGAATGAAAATTCCTTTAAGACAGGGAAGAAAAAGTAGAACGGTAATGTAAGGACAAAACACTTGTTATGTGGCTTTAAAAAAGCAGCCTGAAGAGGTTTCAGATCTAGGGGGGAATGAGCTTCATTTAATCTGTCCAGGAATTTAGCAGCAGTCACTGTGTTATCAGTCATTTGTACAAAAGAGTTGAACTCTCATAGCAACTGGCTGTGCTAGCAATCTTGAACTTCAGTGGGCTATCTGCAAGAAGATACATCAAATTAATTTCAAAACCATATTGAAATACAGCATATGCAGTCATATAAACCTATATGATGTGGCAGGATTTTAAGCTATGCTTTTGTTATATGGCTACATGCATAGCCATGGGTTATACAGAAACACAACCACTCATTTCTAGAACATAAAAAAAGAGTCAATTATGAGCTGAACAGCTTTGACTGATTCATTTATATCTGATCAGTGATATTATTTGATACCTTGGGAGGCAGAGGTTGTGAACATTCAGTCAACAAAAAATTTTGTAATACTGAAAAGAAATGGTGATGTTCATTTATTTTCTGCAAAGGAAGAGGTTTCATGCCTGTGCCCACCTCCACAGAGTGGAAATTCACAGAGACCTAGTTTTTATCTAGACAAAGTTTCTCATATATCAGTGGAAATTTTAGATCTCTCTAATATCAATTGAACTTTGAAAAATCTAAATTTTCTTGTTTTACATATTTCTGATGTCAAGTCTTGCATTTTGCATTAGTGAAATAGGATGAGAATGAAGGTGTTGCTATTTACAAACTCTTTGAAGATGTAAGGTGCTGTATATATATAAATCATCATTTTCATGTGAGTTTGGATGTGCTAAAAATGCAGTACATTTCATTGGTGGTAAAGCGTCATAATCATTGAAGAATCTGAATATTAAATTTAGAGGAGAGTATTTTACTGTATATGTTCAATTAAGAAAGGCAAAATATGCTTTATTCATGTAGTATTTCAAGCTCTTTTGCTTCCCCAAATGTCATCTGTCAAACTTTGTTGCCATCCTTAGCAACAACTAAAAAGGGAGACATTTTTCTGTTCGGAGGTGCTTATTTTCCAATAATAATCCTATTTTATCAATGGTTTAAAAAAATGTTTTAAATGAAAACGTTGGCTAAGAATGATATCTTAACTATGATGTAATATTGGAGGGAGTGAGATAAACTCCACAGAGTAAAACATGCTGTAGGTAAAAGAAGTGGAAGCAGTCTGGCCCATGGCAAGATGAACTACAAAAATACAGCCTTATAAATGATAAGGAGTCCGATCACATTTAAGATTTTTATGGAAAATCTACTCTACAGAATATTGAATGTGCCTCTGTTGATTTTGTGCTCTCTCTTAATTTCTTTAGTCTTTCCATAACAATTATTTCCTATTCTGTTTTCAGTCTGCTGCATGTTCCCTCATCTTACCTCTCCTCCCTCTCCCCCTCCTCCACAGCATTTCTTTTTTTCTCATGTAATCTCAGAGCTGTTAGAAAAAAATGCTGGTTTTTTTTTTCTCTGTAATGTTCTTCAGCTTTAGCAATTTTCCATTTCACTTCTTTCTTGTTATACTTCTTTAATATTTTGGGAGAAAAATCATTCTATTTTAAGTTGAGCCAAATACACCATCACAATGTTTCGGCCCACGTCAGTTTTTTCAAATATAAAGTTTATTTGCAGTTTCCTGTGCTCTCCATTTGACTGCTATTAAAGGAGGAGGAGGAGGGGAAAAAAAGGTCTTAACTTTTACCATCAGCAGCAGGTGTATCTTTACAACTGTCACTGTTTCTCATCCCTCATCTGTTTTGTAGTAGCGTGGAAGCTCTGCAGGATTGTTTGCACAGCCTGGGTCTCACAATAACACTGCTTGTTCGTAGGAAGACATTGGTCTGGATCTTAAATGATCACTATTTGTTTTAAGGGATGATGCACTCTGTATGAGTTCTAAGGAGGGAAATAATGTGAATTATGTACTAAAAAAAAATTGTTAGGTCAGTGCAGTATTGTGTGGGCAGGTTTGGGTTATAAGAGTTGGTTTGGAGGTGGAATGCAAGGGATATTAAGTGGAGTCCAGGATTTTTGAAATCAGAGAAGCCTTAATCAACAGAGCATCTTCCACTAATAGAGGCTGTATTTTCAGAGCAAATGAAGAATGAAGGAAATAGTAAGGACGATTAATTTTGCTACTGATTTATGTTTATGACTACAGAAAACATCTCTTTGCATTTAATCCCTGACTGTTCTGTCCTAGCTGATACTTCCTTAGAGTTTATATAAAGAAGCTACATAAAAGTGGACAAAAATGATGATACCACTTATGATAGAAGAAAGCTGGCAAATACTACAGAACCACAGCATTTAGGCACCATGGCAATAGATGCCTTAGAGATACATGTAAGAGAGACTAACAGAATGAGTCAATGTATTGCCCAATTTGCATAAATTTTTTTCATAAAATAACTTGCAGTGTTTGAGAAAGAAAATAAATATTTGGTGTTTAGGTTGCTATGGTGTGGTAGTAGTGAAAAAAGTAAAACTATGAACAAACAGTCAGTGCTACCTCATGAGTTTACTAAGCAGACTTCTAAAAAAGAAAGTGAATTTGAAAAAGCACTTTAATTATGTAGAGGTTAGTTGTGGTACCAGCTAGTGTAATGACAGCCTTTCCTGTCCTCTTCACTTAGGAAGATCTTAATCACTGATTTCAAGAAACTCTGAAGAGGGTTGTGCAGCAAGTGCTGTGAATTTCTGTATTTACTCCTTACTTTGATTTACTTCTTTAGACTTGGTGATAGAAACAGCAGCTTTTGTCAGCCTCTGAGAGCATTTCCTGCTTTTCCTTTCAGTTGGGATGAACATTTACTCTGTTTTACTGTGCTTCTTTTTGATTCAGAAGCATTTTTAATAGATTCTTCAGTCCAAGGGGGATGAGTACTCTCCTCTGCATGCTCTTCTAGTCTAACATCTGGTTTCAGCAGACCTCTTAAACACATGCCTAAGTGCATCCTTAAAAATTTGGTCGGTCATATGCCTAAAGGAGTACAGTAGGCACAATAAAGAGCAGGATATTCTTAAGTGCTTTTTTGAATAGGGGCCTAAATGGGAATGAAAAGACAATTATGTACCCTTTTTAATT
The DNA here is from genome assembly GCA_013398075.1 of Notiomystis cincta. NCBI lineage: Eukaryota > Metazoa > Chordata > Aves > Passeriformes > Notiomystidae > Notiomystis > Notiomystis cincta. The sequence continues at coordinate 8,027 of VZRX01004638.1, read as the reverse complement.
GCATGCATTAATTAGCCAAGTATATGTTTCATTTACTAACATTATCTTTTGTAGTTATGTAACTTTAAAGACTACAGAAAAATACTTCATGCAAATATTGTTCAATATATGGGGTTTAATAAGTATACTTACCCAGTATAATTTAGCTGCAAAGTATTGATAAAGAATAAGTGATTTTTTCCATTCAGCAGACATATTTTGCTAGTAAATGAGCTTGCAATACTGAAAAAAGGGTTTGAGGGGGGTAAAGAAAAGAATATTGAGAACTTCATGATGGCTTTTTGGAAGGTGCATCAAGGTTTAAGTATTTTGTGCCTTTGCTACATTGTAATTTTTTTTCAATTGTTGCTTCTGACTGAGGAGGCAATAACCTAGTTTTTCTATTAGGCATGAATGAATGAGCAAATTTAAGAATTGAGTACCCCAAACAGAATAAACATGTCGTTTTGTAGTTTATGAAACATTTGACTCTGATAATTCAGCTCAAGGAAGTCATACTCTGTTCTAATGAGTGAATGGCTTCAAACGTGTTCTGTATCCCAGTCTGAAAAAAGTAGTTACTTTATCTAATTTGCAGTCCATTTGCTGGGGGCAAGGGTAAAAAAAATTAGGATAAGTTAACATATCCAGCCCTCTTATGAAACTGCATAGTAGACTTGTAAGTTTCCATAAGAGGGGAGGGGAAAATCCTGAGCAGAAATGATAGCAAAATTAGACACCAGCATTACACACTAGAGTTACTCAAATTAGAGCTCAATAGAATAGGCACCTGGAATATATTTCTTTTTAACTCTGCTTAACTTTTTCTGAAGACTCTCTCAAGAATGGCATATTTTGCCAATATTTTTCCTTGCAGATAACTTTAAATAAAAGGAAAGTATTCCCCAAATGCAAGCAGTTGGAATGCAGTAAGCGTGTTTTCATTACGACTGAGCAACTTCAGCTGTGAGCAACTATACAGCAAAAAGTAGAAAAAAATGCATCTTTGAAGGTAAATTAAATTGCAGTACCCAAAGAATTGGGATCTGCCTTTTATAATTTGGACCTGAGAAAACTAAAATAAAAATAAAAGTTCAAACTAGATTCTCCACTGCTTTCAAATGCCTTCATAAAAAATGAAATTGAAATGGAGTATAGGGACTGACAGGACTTACAAATATTTTTCTCTTCATTTTCAACATGTACTCATCAATGTGTACTCTGTAAAGATTCTGTCTACAACTCAAAAAGCCTTTCTAAATGAAATTCAGCAAAAAAACAATGGTCTATCTAAGCAGAAATGATCTGATTCAGGACAGTCATTTGGATAGTGTGTGGCAGTGTATCTATGTCTATGGGCACAGTTTAGGGAAGAGGTAGGGAAAAGACAATCTGGATAATATTATATATTTGGAAAGTATCTCTACCCTGAATGCTGTTGCACCATGTAAAAGACTAATTAGATTGCATGATTGCATGACTCACCAGAATTTTGCATCTCATCAAAATCCCCACAGTCATTTATCATGTCAAAGGGTAAGTGGTATTTTTTGGGGTATTCATCTGGATAGATGAAAAACAAACACTGTAGTTTGGAAATTTGTAGATACATGACCTGTGAATGAGTGATCTGCAAGATTACACACTGAATGTGCTTCAAATGGCAACAAGAAAGGCATTTCTGTGCATAAATACTAGATATCTCTTTTAAAGTTTGAGATACTTTTAGTTACAGCCAGCCCTGAAACAGTTCTGGATACTTCCAAATGCAGTATCACAATGGCAGTCAAAAAACCATGGACTGAGTCCACAAAGGTATAAGTGGATTTTGCAGTTTGGATGGTTTGGTTCTCTTAGCCCAAAGCAATCTGCGTTGCAGGCAGGCCCACATGTCTCTGCTAGTGCTGTAGTTATGTTCAGCAGTCTTCTTGGCCAAAGTCCAATAAATATATCTTTGAAGGATCATAATTTTTCCAAATGATTTTTTCAGTGAGGACTTTGGTCTTGAGTCTGCAAAAATCAACGCTTTTGATTGACTTTAAAAATACAAACAGTTCAGTCCTTCGGGAAAGACCCTTAATTTCCAAAATCATGTCAGGCTGGACTCTCCAGACAGACTTTTATGCTTAGTACTGTGAGTACTTATCTTACCTAATTTCAAAATACCCCAGATCAGCTGCAGGATAAGGCCAGGAGCATTTGCATCCTGAGTTATCAATGTCTGCAGTAGAGAGACATTTCTTTTTTGGATAGCGCCAGGAGAAAAGCAAATGCATTAACCATGCATTAACCATACAGAGCAGCATGGTCTTTTACATCCTATTCAAGCCCTACTGGAATTCACAAAGTAAGCATTCTTTTCAACAACTAACCTATATAACTTAACTGGTAGCTGTTAGTGGTCTGTAAGAAAATTTTATGTATGGAAATGTTGCCCTCCAGCATTTCCAGTTCAAAAAAATTCCCATCTAATGGTTTCCTCAGTATGCAGGGATAAGGTACTACTAAGGGCTTAGTAACTAGGGCCTTCTCTTACAGAAAGGGAGACTTCATTGTCTTTTGGGTATAAGGCATTTAATTTTGAAAAATTTACTGTGTTTTATTTTTTTGATCAAGTGATGAATCCTGGGTCTCTCCTGCTGCAGGCTGTAATCTACATTGCTCACCTTGCTACCATCTTACTTTCTCTGTATCTCCTAATGAAATTTTTTGGCAGGACAGGAGCTGGAAAATACTTCTGCATCTGGATGTCTTTGTGAGGAAAGACTGTGTGAGGTGTGAGGAAAGACTCCCCTTTGGATTATAAAAACAGTGCTTATAATAAGACTGTACGTTGTGACTCTTTGCTGGGTGAAGGTCTGTTCCCCTGTGCATGCTAAGTGTGACATAACTGTGTAGATTAAAGATTTTGAATAGACTCTTCCCTTTGATATTTCCAGTTTTTCCTAAGTGCACTGACTTTCCTTGGTCATTTCTGTCCTGTGCCATTCCGAGGTCTCCCCAGGACTTGTTAAGAAATTTTGCTAGCTGAGCTGTATGCCAGGAATTCTATTAAGTGGTAGACTGTCCTATCCCCTCCCCTCCCCTCCCCTTTCCCTCCC
>VZRX01004637.1:3389-14432 GCA_013398075.1 Notiomystis cincta | reverse complement strand
GCTCCGGGGCCTCCTCTGGACCCTCCAGCCGAACAAGGAGCTCCCGGCTGCTCTCCCGGGCTGTTCCCTCATTCCCAGCGCGCCCGGGGGCATCCGAGCGCTCCTTTGGGCTCTCCCGCGCCGGGGGCTGGTCCCTCCCGCTCCCGAGGCTGGCACGGAGCCGGCTGCTGCTCTGGGAAGCTCCTGCTGCCCCGGCCGGGCAGGTTCCTCCGGCTGTGCCGTGGCCGTGTCCCACAGACGGGCGTGGAGCGCGCCGGGGCAGCAGCGGGAGCTGCTCCCAGCTTCCGTCCCGTCCGTCCCGGCCCGTGGCCGCCAAGAGCCGGGAGGGCTCCGGGTTGCCCCCGCCGGCCATGGCCCAAGCTCGGGACCAGCCCCCAGCTCTCTCGGACATGCAGGTAAAGGCGGGCGGGAAGGCTCTGGAGAAGCCCGGCTGAGCGCTGCGTTCCCGTTCCGGCAAATCCTGCCCGAGGGGCTCCCCCCGCGCGGGACTCGGGGCAGCGCCTTGGGGACCCACCCGAGGCGGCCGCGGCCCCCAGCAAAGGAAGGGTGGCAGCCGGGCAGGGCTTTCGCTGGGGCCGGAGCGGCTCTTCCCCGGCTCCTGCCCCGCTGTTCCCGGCCGATTCCCGGGGCCGGGATCCACCCGGCTCCGGCGGCCGCTCCCGTTCCTCCAGCGCGGCCGCGGGCGGGACGCGGCTTCTCGGCCCTCCCCAGCCCCGGGCCAGGGAAACTTAGGAGGAGTTCCCAGCAGGAAAACTCGGGGGGAAGAAGCTGGGAACCCCCTCCACGTGCAGCCATCGCCGAGGGGCTGCTGAGGAGTCGGCCCTGGCCCCTCCATTCCCCCACCAGCGACGGGAAACGCCTTTGCTGCGGTTCCTGGGCACGGCTGCGGGCAGGGAAGGCCGAGGGAGGGTCCGGCCGTGCCGAGGGTCCCGCATCCCCCGGGCCGTGAGGGGCTCCAGCCTCCCTTCGTGCCGAGCCCGCGCTCCCTCCGTGCCTCCCGCAGGTCCTGGTGCTGACGGGCCTCACCCTCCCGGCCGCGCTGCTCAGGTGGGTCCTGTCCCCTGTCCCTCGCCCTGGGCTGGCACCTGAGGGTGGCAGCGGCTCCGCCGGGGCATTCACCACCCGCCCCGTCCCCTCCAGCCTCCTGGGCAGCGGATCCGTCCTCGCTGTCACCTCCTGGCAGCGGCGCTGCTGCCACATCCAGGTGAGTGCCACTGGCTCCTGGCAGTGCTGCCACATCCAGGTGAGTGTCACTGGCTCCTGGCAGTGCTGCCACATCCAGGTGAGTGCCACTGGCTCCTGGCAGTGCTGCCATATCCAGGTGAGTGTCACAGCTCCCAAGGACACAGGGCTGGCTCTGGCCCCAGCTAAGCCCGAGGCAAAGTCGGGCCAGCAGCGTGTTTAAAGCCGCGGGCGGGGGGCAGGAGGTGCAGGATGCCCAACACCCGGCACTCGCTCCGGCCCCCGGGAGCCGCCGGGCTCAGCCTGGGAGGGGCCTGGGAAGGGCCGGGGGCTGCTGCCAGCAAAGCTAAGGCGCTGTCCTGTCCCCAGCTGCGCCCCCTGTTCCTCCTGGCCCTGGCAGATTTCCTGGGTGCCACCGCGCTGCTGGGCACGGGAACCATCCCGCTGCTGCCCGCCCCGCTCTCCGTGCCCGCCTACGCCGCCTGTCCCTACGGGCGGATGCTGACCACGGTACGGGGCCTGTCTGCGGCTGGAGTGTCCTGGGGACACCGTCCTGCGGTCCCCTCCGCGGGCTGGGCACGGGGACAGGTCTGCTGGGGGCCGGCGGGTGTCTGGCTGTGGAACACGGGGAGGGAACGGACAGGGGGATGAGGGGGTGTCGGGGGCCGAGCGGGATGAGGGGAGGGACAGGGGGACGGCGGGATGTCGGGGTGCAGAGGGAAGGGGGAAAGTGTCCTGGCGGCGCTGGACACAGCAGGATCCCCTCTCCCTTTCCCTCTCCTCTCCCTCTCGCAGACTTTCTACGCCGTCTCGTTCCTCATGGTCGTTGTTTACGCGTACGAGTCGCACCGCACCGTCCTCGGGGGGCGAGCCCGGCCCCCGGCAGCGCTGCAGGTCCGTGCCCCGCCCGGGGACCGTCCTGGCCACACACGGCCCTGTCAGGACAAGGGAGCGGCGGGGCGATCCGGGGCAGCCCCTTTTCCCGGGAATTAGGGCTTCCCTCGGCTGCGGCCGCCCCTCCAGCCCCGGCTCACGGCGGTTCTCCCGCAGGAGCGGAGCCGCTGCCTGGAGAGCGCCTGGCAGGGAATTCCCTACATCCTGGCCTGGTAGGTGCCCGCCGGAGCGGCCCGGCCGGGCCGGGCTATCCCGGGACGCTCACGCCCATCCCTTCCCAAGGCTGCTGCCCGCGCTGACGCTCCTGGCGCAGCTGCTCGCCCGCGGCACCGCCGCCACCGACATCGCCCCCGTCGTGCCCTGGGACGGCCGCGGCTCCAACGACACCTTCGGCCTTTACTGCTCCAGGTACGGCCCCTCCGCCCCCCGCCCCCGCCCGGGGCATCGCTGCAGCCCCCGGACAGCGCCGGGGGTTGGCACTGCCAGNTGCCTCCCAGTCCGGCGGGGGGAAGAACGCGGGGCTGGAGGAGAAAATCATCTTCCTGCTGTACCTGCTGCTGGTGCTCGGCTGCTGCTCGGTGAGGTCCCGGCTCTGGGGAGGAACTGGGCCGCCCCCAGCGCCCCGCTGACCCCCGACCCCCTGTCCCCAGCTCCNNNGGCGGGTGCGGCTCCGGTGCCGGGGGAACGCGGCGCTGCCGCTGCTGAGCCTGGACAGGGACGGCGGCTTCGGGGGCAGCAGCGGCCGCAGCGTCAGCAGAGCCTCCCTGTACTTCCAGCTGGTTTTCCTGCTCTGCTGGACGCCAGGCAAGGCCGGGAGGGGGGGTGTCCCAAAGCCCCCGAGCCCTGCAGGGACACACTGGAGGTGTCCCCAGTCCCTGCAGGGTCACTCTGGGGGTGTCCCCAGCCCCTACAGCCCTGCAAGGACACACTGGGGGTGTCCCCAGTCTCTGCAGGGTCACACTGGGGGTGTCCCCAGCCCCTAGAGCCCTGTCAGGGTCACAATGGGGATGTCACCAAGGACTGTCCCTCTGTGTCCCACCCACAGCCTTCCTCCTCACCATCCTCTCCTTCACCAGTGTCCGCCCTGCCTCGTTCTTTGTCCTCTACGTGACCACAGTGAGTAAAGCCCCTTTCCCAGGGCTCCCAGGCTGGACATTTGTCCCCATCCCTCGTGGGAGCTGTGACAGCCCTTGGGGACACCACGGGCAACGTGAGGACACAGCCCTGGGCCCAGCCTGGCCCTTCCCACGGTCTGGCGGTTGGGATTTCACCCCTCGGCTCTTCCCGGGGGCTGGATGTGCTTCCATTGGCCCCACCCAGAGGAAAATGCCCCGTGCCACCCTGCCTGGGCTGTGCCTGCGGGGACAGGGAGCCCTGACCCTCTGTCCCTGTGTCCCTGTGTCCCCCAGGCCCTGAGCGTGTCCCTGCAGGGGTTCCTGCACAGTCTGGTCTACGGCTGGATGAGGCACAACTTCCGTCGGGAGGTGCTGGCCCGGAGCCCCTCCCTGCAGCTCCCCGGGGGGCTCAAGGCTTTCTACGACCACTCCCTGGGGGCTTCTCCCTGAGCCCCCACCTCATCCCACTCCCTGGGGGCTTCTCCCTGAGCCCCTACCTCATCCCACTCCCTGGGGGCTTCTCCCTGAGCCCCCACCTCATCCTACTCCCTGGGGGCCGCCCAAAGTCCCGGTGGGATTTGCACATTCCCAGCAGCTCAGAGAATCCTGGAATGGGTTGGGTGGGAAGGGAGCTCAAAGTCCCCCAGTGCCAGCCCTGCCATGGCAGGGACACCTCCCACGGCTCCCAATGTCCCAGGATCTCCCTGGATGTGGCCTCTCCTGCCTGGAGTGGTTTGGGGAGGGCACAGGTGAGGCTGGGCAGGTCCCACAGCGCTGGAGGCACCTGCAGCCCCTCCCTGCTGGAAATCCCCCAGCTTCCACCCTCTGCTCCATGTGGAGCAGATCCACAGGGATGGAGATGGAATCCTGGAGTCACTGAGGCTGGGAAACAAAGCTGTGTCTGCTCCTGGATCCCTGGCAGTGTCCAAGGCCAGGCTGGACACTGGGGTTGGCTCAGCCTGGGACAGTGGGAGGTGTCCCTGCCATGGCAGGGGTGGCTCTGGAGGGGCTCTGAGCTCCCTTCCCAGCCAAACCACTCCAGGATTCCCTGACAATGGGTTTGCAGGAGATGGGGTCTGGCCTCCTCGGGAGCAATGCAAAGCTAAAAATACATCCCTGAGGGGGAATTCCCGGAGGAGGAAATTTGGGCTGCTGAGGAACAGCTACAAGTCCATGGTGCAGTCCCCATCCCTGCTGGGATTTCAGTGCCCTGTGGATGTGGCACCTGGGGACAGGGTCAGTGGTGGCCTTGGCAGAGCGGGGAATGGTTGGACTCGATGGGCTCCAAGGCTTTTCCAACCCAAACACCTCCATGATTCCATGCCTTGGGAAGGGAAGAGGGACATAGGCACAGGCAGGTGCTGGGCTGGGCGCTGTGAACCCTCTGGAAAATCGGGATGGCCACGAGTGACCAAGAGCAGGGACAACCACTCCCACCCCAATAAAGCTCCCCAGACTCCAAACCAGGACCCAGTTTGGCTCCAGGGTTTTTTTTTAACTAAGATTTCCACCTTTACAGGAGGGTTTGGGGCCTGCACGGACACACCTGGGATATGTACAGGATTTACACCATCCCTAAGGATAATGCTCAGAATTCCTTATTCCAGCAAGGCCAGAGGCACTGGGAGACCCAGCAGCCTCCTGCTGCTCCTGCCTGGCTCCAGAGGGGAAATTCAGGAAGAGTTCAGCCCCCTCTGAGCCCTGAGAATGGGCAGGGACTGAGGGAAAGGTGCAGCTTCCACTGGGAGCACTGGGAGCACTGGGAGCACTGGGAGCTGCCCCAGCTCAGGGTTCCACCCCTCCAGGCTGCCACAGCCCTCCCCAACCCTTCCTTTAGGTGAAAATTCTGTCCCTGGATGGAGCCCTGGGTGGTGCAATGCAGTTTTGGAGCAGCAATGCTCTGGTCCCAGCAAATCCATTCCCAAGGAATGGGGCTCCCAGGCACAGGAGCTGCCTCTGGAGGCAGGGGCAGAACAGCAGGGCCCATTCCTGGACATTCCAGCTCGGCACAGGCTGTGGAAATCAGCTTCTCCAGGTTTTATTGGGAAGGGGCTGACAGGAGCTCTCCCAGAGCCTCGGGCAGAGCCCCAGCCCCGCTGTGTCCCTGGAGCTCAGGCTGGGTTTTCAAGCAGAATAGATGGGATTTGGGGCCAGCTCCTCCCAGCAGCCATTCCCAGGCACTCCGGGGAGCTCCGATCCCTGCGGATGCTCCAGCCCCTCCTCTGGCTCTGCCCTGGAGAAGCAGAGCAGCACTCCATGGCCAGCAATTCCTCCTGCCGCTCCCAGCGGCTGTCCAGGGACAGGGACGATACTGTCACCTCCTCATCCTCCTCGGGAGCTGTCCTGAGCACAGCCCCCCCAGGGCTGCTCCTGCTTCTCCCGGCCGGGGTGGGGCAGTGGGAATGCCGAGGATCCAAGCGTGGGCGAGGCTGAAGTGTCCGAGCGGGCCCCGCACGCCCTGGGGTGGGTCCCTGCTGCCCTGCTGGTGGCACCCAGGGGACACTGCCCGGGGACAGCCCGGCCCAGCCGCGGCAGCGGTGCCCCGAGAGCCGCCGGAGCCATCCCGGCTGGATCCGGGCGGGAGCTGCTCTCCAAACGCCGCTGACCCCGCCTCAGAGGGCCGGGAGCGGCCGGGAGCCGGCTGGGAGCGGGCTGGGAGCGGGCAGGGAAGGTCCTCCCGCTCCAGGAGCCGCCCAGGCTCAGGGGTGGTGCAGCACAGCCTGGAGGTCCTCGGGCAGGGAGCCGATGATGGTGTCGATGTAGAGACTCACCCTCTGCAGGGTCTCCTCCTTCACGGGCAGGTGCTGGCACCGGGCCCTCACCTGCACGGGAAAAGGGAATTAACACATTCCCAGGGCCTTTCCCCACCCCCCGGGCTCAGGGTAACACCCGGCAGGAAACGCTGTCTGAGGGAAGGGTGAGAGGGAGAACTTCCTTGGATCCTCAGAGCTCGGAGGATTGCACACAAACACCGAACTGCCCCGGGTTTCCCAGCCCCCAGGGAGGGAGAACAAGGTTTTCCAAGGTGTGATCCATGTTCAGGGAGAGGGAGGGGCTCACCAGCTTCTCCCGGAGCTTCAGCACCAGGTCCACGATCTCCACCTCAGACTTGTCCTTCATCCAGGCCACGATGTCCTAAGGAGAGAGCAGCTTCCCTCAGGGACACTTCCCAGGGGATTCCCCCCAGGAAAGCCTGAAGTAAAGGTGAGCAGGGGCTTTCTCATCCTCCTTCCTGAAACTCTGACAGAGCCCCTCCAGTGCCACCCATGGCAGGGACACCTCCCACTGTCCCAGGCTGAGCCAACCCCCAGTGTCCAGCCTGGCCTTGGACACTGCCAGGGATCCAGGGGCAGCCACAGATTTTCCTCTAGGAATTCCAGAATAGGGTCTCCTCCCCCTCCCAGCCAGGATTCCCTTCCCAATCTCCCATCCATCCCTGCCCTATGGCAGTGGGAACCATTCCCTGTGTCCTGTCCCTCCAGGCCTTGTCCCCAGTCCCTCTCCAGCTCTCCTGGAGCCCCTTCATGCCCTGAGAGGGGCTCTGAGCTCTCCCTGGAGCCTTCTCCTCTCTGAGTTCAGAATTTCTTCCGAATATTTGGGATAAAATGAACAAAAAGCCCTTGGTGCGTCCAGCCTGGCTTGGGAAGGGCCAGAGGGATGGCACATGGGTGTCAGGGATTGCTGGCACTGGCACTGTCCCAGCCCTGTCCCTGTCCTGTCCCAGCCCTGCCCTGTCCCTGTCCCTGTCACCCACCGCCTCACAGACACAGCCCAGCCCTGTCCCTGTCCCAGCCCTGTCCCTGTCCCAGCCCTGTCCCTGTCACCCACCGCCTCACAGATGGCCTCCAGGTGCAGGGCCTCGAGCTTCTGGGTCATCTCGCGGTGCCGCTGCCGGAACCAACCGTCGAAATTGGGGGACTTGAAGAACCGCCTGTGGACAGGGGTCAGGAATCAGGGAACTGGGGGTCCCACAGCTGGGGGGGACCCCAGGGGTCACCCAGTCCAACAACCCCCCCTGTGCCCCAGAGCTCCCTGAGGTGACCCTGGGAAGGGGACGGGGGAGCCAGAGCTGCCTCGGGGACACACCAGGACTGGCACAGAATTCCCAGAGCAGCTGTGGCTGCCCCTGGATCCCTGGAGTGTCCAAGGCCAGGCTGGACACTGGGGGTTGGCTCAGCCTGGGACAGTGGGAGGTGTCCCTGCCATGGCAGGGTGGCACTGGAGGGGCTCTGAGCTCCCTTCCCACCCAGTCCATTCCAGGATTTTATAATTCTGTAATTAATGTTTCTGATCACTTTCTGGGATTCTTTCCTGCTCCATCTCTGTGCATTTCCCATTTTCCTTCCTTGAGTATCCAACTTCTGGACTTTTCCCACTCCTATTGCACCAAGTGTTTTCTCCATCCCATTCAGGACCAATTACCCAGGAAAACCCTGGACAAACTCCCCTGCAGGGTCTCCACTCATTTAAAACACACGAACCCCAGGGGTGAATTTCCCCTGGTTGTGCTGTTCCTGACCATCCTGAGTTCTGCAGGTGCCAAAGCTCCCATCTGGTCCCAGTGCTGCTCCAGGGTGTGCTGCCCACTGGGACTGGGTGGGACCAGGATTCCCTGCAGGTCTCACCTGTAGAGCCCCAGCCAGTCCCCCTTGAGCACACAGGTGAGCTGAGGGCCAGCATGCTCCAGGCTCTTCATGAAATCCTCCTGGCAGAACGGGCGGATCTGGGGGGGATTCTGCACAGAGAAATCCAGATTAGGCCATGGAAATCCGTAATAAGGACCCCAAACGAAACCAGGAAAACGAGGGCTGCACTTCCAGTGGGAAAGGTGGTCAAGGCACTGGGGATAAAAACACCTCAAGGCTGATTCTCACGTGAGTTTCCCAATAATTCAGCTCCTGGCACAACTTGGAACATCTGTCCCAAGGGTTCTTTCACCTTTTAAATTAATTTTTACAGGAGTACAAACCCTCCCCCTTCAACGGGGGAGGTTCCCAGGTGTGTGCCCAGCACCCTGTAACCATTCCCAATCCCAAAGGGAAGGAGGACTGGGAAAATGCACCCTACCTTCCACGGGGTGATGGCTCTCTGCAGAGGCATCAGGCTGGCCATGTAATGCTCCTAAGACAAGAAAAGATAAGGCTAAAGATGATAAAGATGATAAAGATAAAGATCAGCAGTCACAGCTGAGGAGCCTCTTGTGCTGCCCCTGGATCCCCAGCAGTGTCCCAGGCCAGGCTGGACACTGGGGACAGCAGGAGGTGTCCCTGCCATGGTGTGGGGATGGGATGAGCTGAAGGCCCCGCCCACCCACCCATTCCAGCATTCCCTGTCCCCAGATGTGTCCCCACTCCCAGCCATGTCCCCGAGGTGTCCCTGGCACTCACCAGGGGGATGATGAAGCTCTGGGTGAGCTCCAGGAGGTGCCTCCTCAGCAGAGCACTCTGCACCTCCGAGGGGCGCTTCCTCTGGATGCCCTGCGAGCACAGCTGGGTCACCTGGGGTCACCTGGGGTCACCCAGGTGTCCCTTGGTGTCACACCCAGCCTGGAGTCACTCAGGTGTCACCCACTGTCACACAGAACCTGCAGCTCTGCAGCCAAGGGACCCTCAAGTGCTGCCCAAAATCCAGATCCCCAAGTGCAGATCCCCAAGTGCAGGTCTCAAAATCCAGATCCCAAAGTGTAGATCCCAGAATCCAGACCCCAGAATCCAGATCCCAAAGTGCAGATCCCAGAACCCAGATCCCAAAGTGCAGATCCCAGAATCCAGATCCCAAAATCCAGTTCCCAAAGTGCAGATCCCAAAGTGCAGGTCCCAAAATCCAGATCTCAGAATCCAGATCCCAAAATCCAGATCCCAGATCCCAGAATCCAGATCCCAAAGTCCAGACCCAAAGTGCAGACTCCACCTCCTACTCAAGCACAGCAAAATTTCAAGTTTCACTACACGAAATCTACTTTTCCTCAGACTCTGTTTTTGATGTTCATGGTTCTCACTCAGTTTATTGTCAGCACCAGGATTTAATCCTTAATATTAAGTGAAAAATCCTAAACCTGGCACGAGGGACGTGTCCCAGTATGGACTAAATCATCCCAAACTGTGAATTCTGCTCCTTTGGAGAGCTCTTGGCACAGTTTTCCCACCCAGGACAGAGGGGGAAGTGTTTACCTTTAGTAGCCTTTTTATCAGGGTTTTGTCTTTGTGAAGGAATGTCTTATAGGAAGTGTAGATTCCTAGAGGGGAAAAACATGGAGTCAGGAAAAAAATCTGAGTTACAAACACATTTTTGCCTATTTAGGTGCTACTGCAGAGAACTGGGCTGGGGTTCCCAGCACAAAGCCTGGCAGCTCTGCGTGGAATTCCAAAAACAATTTACAGAATGATGGAATTGCCAATGCAGCAGGGTTAAAGGGCACTGAGCTTCCCCCAGGAACTTCCTACAAAAAAATTATGGAGAGGGAGCTCCCTGGAAGCAGCTCCTGGCAAGGGCTGGGATGGACTCTCAGCTCTGCCTGGGTGAGCACATTCCTGCCTCCCCCAGCAGCTAAAAGCAGCTGTGATCCATCAAATAAACCCGGGAAAATCCCCAGATGGTGTCCCCTGAGCTGACACTGCCCTTTTCCCTCCCAGGACAGCTGTCCTGCAGTGGCAGGATGGCCCTGGGCAGCAGGTGGGCAGGGAGGGGTGGCCACAGCTCCAGGGAGGCTTGCTGGGATCACAGGGAATGGACAGAGCTCCAGGGGTCACAGGGAATGGCCACAGCTCAAGAGAGGATTAGTGGGATAACAGGGAATGGACACAGCACTGGGAACGTTTGATGGGATGCACAGGGAACAGACACAGATCCAGGGAGGTTTGGTGGGATCACAGGGAATGGCCAGAGCTCCCTGCTGCCAAATGCCCCAGCAGGGTCAGTGCTAAAGGGTGCCTGGGAGCAGGACCCACCTGGTTTGGTGTCCAGGGTTTTCAGCTTGGCCAGTTTCTTCACCTTCACCTGCTTGGGCAGGTCTCCTGTGGCACACGGGGACAAGTCAGGCTCTTCCTGCTGGGACTCTGCCCTTGGGGACACCCAGCCCTGCCCCTGTCTATCCTCACTCCCCCTGCTCCCTCCACCCTCAGAGCAATCCCAGCTCCCTTCCCTGCTGGAATTCTGGAACGAGGATGTGCTAAAAGACAGCTCCTCATCCCCAGGGTCTCCTTGGCTGCCCGGGTAACAAAGGTGCTCAGTGAAGGGGAGGAGGTTTCTCTCTCTCTCTCCACTTCTCTCCTCCATTTCCTGCCCAGGAAGGGCTTTTCCTCCCCTGGAAGTTCCAGGACAGCAGTTCCTGCTCCCCACACCCTGTCCCCCTGCTCATCCCACACACGACCACAGCCAGAGCCCTGGGCTCCTGTGGCTGCTGGGCTCTCCCAGGAATGCAGCGAGGGAATCACGGCCACGGCAGCTCCCTGCAGCCTCCAGCTGCTCTTCCAGCCCCACAGAGCCCAGCTCCCCCTGCATCCAGAGCTCCCCATGGCTCCTGAGCACCCCTAAAAAACCTGAGCTCCCTGACAGGCACCCTGAGCTCCCCTAACAATCCTGAGCTCCCTGACAGACACCCTGAGCTCCCCCGACACCTCGATCTCTCCTGACACCCTGAGCTCCCCTGACACCCTGAGCTCCCCTGACACCCTGATCTCCCCTGACACCCCGATCTCCCCTGACACCCTGAGCTCCCCTGACACCCCGATCTCCCCTGACACCCCAATCTCCCCTGACACCCCAATCTCTCCTGACACCCCGATCTCCCCTGACACCCTGATCTCCCCTGACACCCCGAGCTCCCCTGACACCCCGAGCTCCCCTGACACCC
>VZRX01004635.1:71786-101089 GCA_013398075.1 Notiomystis cincta | reverse complement strand
CAGCTCATCCTTAAAAGGCTGTATCCTGTGAACTAAATGGCTGACGAAGAAACAGTTGCAGAAGACTGCTTTGCCCATGCAGCAGGTTTGGACAGGACTGCTGCTCCTAAAAATTAGAGCCACGTTGGACAAGTTCGTAGAAAACTGTCTCCCATGGGAAGGGCCCCATGACATAGCAAAAGAGACTCCTCTCCCTAAGTGAACTGAAGAAAGATTTTTTAGAAGTGACAAATTGACTAAAAACGCCATGTTTTGTCTCCCTATGCTATCAGTGGGAAGGAAAGAATGGCTAGGGGAGAGAAAATACGTTCTAAAGGTTTATTTTAAGTCTCATTGTCCTCTTCTAAGTCTGTTAATAAACTTTCTTCTTTATACCTTTTGAAGTTTTAAGCCTGTTTTGCCCTTAAAGTGTTTTCTCTTAATCGTTATCTCACCCCATGGGCCTTTAAAATTTCTTTTTCTTTCCCCTTCCTCTGCTCAGCTATTGGCAGAGGAGAATGAGTGAATGCTTTTTTTTCATGAGTGCACTGACATTTGGCCAGCATCAAACCCTCGGCACCTGGATTTGTGTTTTAATTGTGATCAACCTTTAGACCCTTGGAGAATGGCATCTTCTATGTGTGAATGATCAAGTTTCTGGAATTTTTCCTTATGCTTATCAACTACTCAGTAGACTGGCACACGCCCATGTGGCTTACATAGCTATGTAGCAAAAGTACAAGAAAACAGAATGAATTCTCAAAACATTTCAGATAGTGGAGGCCAAGATGATCCTTAGGTTTTCTTCTGTGAATTCCAAAAATACATAGAAGAGATGCTCTGATGCTCTCCATACAAGGCATGAAGTGTCCTGCATCTAATGTGATTCTTTAAAAGTAAGTTTCAGTTAAGTTTCCCACTCCAGTTCAGGGCCAGACCACTGTCACCTGCCTTTGTATGGGATTGAAGGTACTCTAGGGGAGAATTGCAGCTCTCTTGCTTAGATTGGCAAGGTATTTTTACAAGTGAAATTCTGCAGGGAAGGTAGTAGTTGTTCTGTGTGGAATAGGTGTCTAGTTTGGTCTGAAGATGTTGTTGTATTAAGCTTCTGTGCACTTATTTATTGTAATAACAGTCAACCAGGTTTGCATCTGTGGTTTATTCACGTCCTCCCCGCCTTGACAAATCTGTTTTCTGTAAACCTTTCGTAAATACCTATTTTTCTTAGCACTTTGCTATTTGTAGCTGTGACTTCTTTGAAAAATGTGTGTGTGTATGTGTGACAGAACAAGTGAAGCTTGAGTCGTAGCATGAAAAAATGCTCTCTCATATTGCTCTTGCTTTCCTAAGCATGATCAGTTCAGGTTTGAGTGGGTTTAAATTTCCTCAGGCTTGGCAAAGAAGAGGCAGTGTAAGTGACTGAGGTTTTGTGCATGTGTGTATGTACCTTAAAGATGAAAAATATTAATACATGAAGTCTGTATAAGAAGTAAAGAGAGAGCTCTTACTGGTAGCTCACAGAAGGACCGATTTCATACACTAAAAGGTAGCGAGCAGTTATTTTATACTAGAGTTTGGGATTAGTTTTAGCCACCAGTAAATACATTTCTTTTCACAGTGCTTTTATTTCACATAAAACACTTCAAGAAAAAAAAAGTTGGAAAGAATCGTGGATCTGTACATTTTGGTGGCTACAAATATTTCCAGTTCTATAAAGCTTTCTAATGTAAAGTTAGTTTCATTTATTTTAGCTGATGATAAAATATAGGGTATTTAAGTAATATGCAAGTTTGATTGCAAATTTACAGTTGTTGAACCATTTTAGGTTTTTTGTATCTATATATTTCATTAGAATATTTATGGGAAGCTGCAGTCATGGACTTCTTGATACATTTTGTGTCTGTCTCTACTAGGGAAATGTCATTTGAGCAGGCAGGGCACCTGTCTTGATATGAAAGCTCTAAGTCAAATAATATTTTGGAAAACAGCATCCTTGTTTTGGGGGTGGGAGAGGAGTTGGAGGGTTTTTTTTTGGAGGGGGGAGAAATTTTTTTTTTAGACTTCTAAGCAGAACCTCCAAATTTATTCCAAGATCTATAAAGCTTTGTTTCTCTTTAGCTGATTTAGATGTTGGCTGACAACACCACAGCTTTTCCAGAATAAAATGTAAACGATGGATCTGAGTTATATTTATGCCATAAATCTGAGATTTGGCAAGACAGCCAGAAAGCTGCTGTGATTTATACAGGCATGTCCCAGATAAGGACAAGCCATGTTGTTCCTCGTTAATTTAGGAGAGCCTGGAGATGTTCAGATAGCATTTGCAGCAGTCTTCAGATGCATACTTTGGACAAATTTTGTATGCAGTCTATTAAATTTAAAGGCTGTTCTAAGAAAATAGAGTCAGATAGGGGAGGTGTGTTAAAGCTGGAAGTTTGTTGAAATATGGAAGTAGTAGCAGGGAATAAGGGGACAAGGGGCAATCTCCTTGGACTCTCATCCTTTCTAGTTCTGTTGTTGAGACGGACATCTGAAACATCCTTGACCCTACAGGTTTTGTTCAGATCTGTTTTGAAGGAAGTGAGTGATAGATGAATTCCCCCAAAAGACTTAATGCTTGCAGTTCAAAAGGAAAAACATATTCTTCCTTCTTGTGATGAGCTTTGCTAACTTTTGGTGCATTTTGAACTAAAAATAAAAGCTGAGAGTAGGTAAAACCACAATACCTTTTTTTTGCTTCTATCCTCCAATCAGTTTGAATTTCAAGACTTTGTTACTTTTATTCTTCAGTGGTTTTCTTGTCAGTGGTGGGGCCTTTCTGTGCAACAACAAGATGTTTGGTGCTGAGATGTTGCAGTGAATGTGACTTGCTACATTTAAAACTTAGAGCAAATACTGTCAAAAAAGGAAAGAAACCCAACCACACACCAAAAAAATTCCACAAAATAAAACCTTACATAGAATCTTGGCTCAGTTCTGGTTAAGCTGATATACATGTTGAGAAAAATGTTTGGAGCATTGACTGACACATAGAAAAATGCAATTTACTGGTCTGTATTTGAAGGATAATCTATTTTGTACTGAAAAGAATTTATACTTTTCTTTTCCCTGCCTCCTTCTGACAGTGCCTCAGAGGAAAGTATCGCTGTCACCATCAGTGATGCAGAGAAAAGGACAGGGAGCTTTGTGAGAATGCACACAGCTTTTGTAGCTGGAAGCTATAGTTTGTGTTGATAGCATTAGCCCAGATTTCAGTCCAGAAACTCAATTAGGTAGTAAATAACTTACTGCAGAAAGTGCTAAAGCCTGTAATCCAATACCTAGCCTTGCATAGCACTTTCATATATCATCTGTGTTACTGCCTCAGTCTGGCTCCTTGAGCAGTGACAAAAGCACTGAGGAAGGTGCTCATCAACCCATCATGGTGTGAAGTGGCTGTGCCTGGTGCTCTGCAGGTTCTCTTTCTAGATGATCGTTCATCAAATATGCCTTAGACATAATAATAGGTTCAGGTGTTTCTCCACTGTCTGCGAGGGTAGTACCCTGGGCTCCTTTTAATCTTGCATGAAATATTTCGGTCTTCCTCTGGTAAGTTTCCCACAGACCATAGATCTTGCAGTCCTGTGCTAAGGGTCTAAAAAGATTTTATTCTTTCTTGCAGTTGTGTGGGAGATAAATGCCTGACTAGTTGTTTCTTTGTGGTAAACAAAAGACAGTAAACTCTAAGGCTTTCTACATAAAATATGTTCTAAGTGCTGTGCTGAGCCTTTTAAGAGCATTTCCTTTAACATTTGTGCAGCATTTCAGTCAGAAGTGACCTCAGTACTTAATGGGTAGAGAAGTACTTGCCTGTGCCAGTTTTTGGTGATGTGTATGTGCGTTTGCTGGGTGCTAATGCAGTTCCTGCTTCAGGTTTGCTTTCTTTTTGGAAACCAGTACATTTCAATAACACTTCCCCTTGCTCTTAGAGAAGGCAGGCGTTCCTTCTTTATAGATGTAAAATTCTGTATTAACATTGGTTGCAGTGCACATCTTTGTGTGATTACTCAGTCCTCCTTCAGTTTAGCGTTCAGCAGTTTTTCCTGGTGGTGATGTTAGTTGTATTTCAATGTTTCCCCGACAACGTTAGTTAGTATCCTGCGTTTTCCATGTGAAATAACACCGTTAAGCAATCACTTTCCATTGACAATTGCTTTACAGCAGGGACTGTGCTATATTCAATGGACATTAATAACCCAGTTGTAATTGTAACTCAAGGTAGGGCCTCCTACATTTACTGCCAGGGCGAACAGCGTGCAAGGGTTTTCATTTTCATTCTAGTCTGGTCAGTTTGTAACAAATGTTTCTGTTGATTCCACCTACCACCAGCCTTTGAATGAATTATAAATCCAGGGACAAGGAGTTTTGTCTCATTTTTTTTGGTGGGTTCCCTCTGGGCATGGTGCCTTAGCTGGTCTGTTTTCGACTTTTTGATTACTTGCTGTTTATAACGTGTCCATAATATTGCTTTGCTTTTTAGTATTCCATAGAAAGCCCGTTCTCTTCCTGATTTTGGAGCGCCCTTCTCATGTGGCAGCTCTGAATTTTCAGTGAAGCAGGCTGGCCCTGGATGGCCTTTCCGTTTTGGTTATGTCACTAGTTTCTTCCAGAGGTGTTTCTAACTCTGCATGTCATTAGCTCAAACTGGCTTCCTTCAGAGCTACTTCTTGCTCGGTTAGATCCACCTGGGCTGGCTCTTGAAAGTACCTTTGGCAAAACTGCTTTTGCAACACTTACAGAAAACAGGTGACTAAGTTACTGGAATATGTTTAATTTGACTCAGCTCCAGTGCAGAAAGAGCAGGTTGTAAATATATACACCTTTCTAAAGGATTAAAAAATATGTATACTGACCAGCTCCTGTTCTTTTTGCTGTTCCACTCTGACTCTAACCCTTCTCCCCCAGCCATTTTATTTAATAGTAACTTTCAGTTTTTGAGGAGCCTGTTAGGAAATACTCCCAAGCAGAGAGCAAAACCTAATATCTGTATATCACAGTGTGATAAGGAACACTCTGGAAGCACACTTCTGTTTTGTTTTTTTTTTAGAGTGTGCCACCACAGTATTTTTCTGTATTGTTGCCTACTGCTGTCTCACTTGTGGAAGTTTGTTATTCAGTAGAGTACAGTCAAACCCTCATTTCACTTCCTGTTCTTATTTAAGTATTTTTAGTTGCTTGGTTCTAGAAAAATGGGTGTGTGTGTATAAATTCATACATATATATTCACCTATATTTATTTGACGTTGCTGCTTTCTTTTCTGTTTAAAATTGAATATCAGTGATGTACTTGGAAATATGTTTAGGATCATTAATGTAATGTGCTGGTATCACTCACCTGCTTGGCTTCTTTTTAAATACCAGATGTATGATATAATTGTCATGGCACTTGCTACTGTAAAAAATAACATTGTTTAAGATCTAAAACAACTAACAGAATAAATGCTGTATTTGACCACAGTTTAATCCATACCTGGCTGCACAATACTGCTAGAGACATTCTGAATATTTGGCTAAGCAGATTTTCTTGTAAGAAATTATTCAATTATTAAATTATTTGAACTTCAGGGGTTAAAATACGAGCATTGTGTTGTTCTGCAGGGTAGTATTAGGTTATGGTGGCTGGGAAATAGGACATCCAGTTTAAATGCAAGAATGCATAGAAAAAATCTCAGTTCCTCATTGTTTTTCTTTGTGCTTGGCAGATTGTGTCACTTTTTAGTGTCTTGATTTGTCATGCTATAATTCAGGAAATGAGTCTTTCCTTTTTGTGCAATACTTTCTCTGCAGAATGTGAAATTAATAACTGGTACACATTGTTAACCAGTGAACATTAGAAATAATCCACTAACCAGTTCCTCAGGTGGTTCAAAAATACTTTCTCAGTTCTGAAACCATTATGTGGCTGGAATCTTTGCCTGGGATCATCATAAATACAAGGAAATTGGTAAGATTCCTCTAAGCATGAAGATGGCATGAGGGAAGGCTCTGAACATAACATGAAAAAACTGATTGTATTTGAGGTTGGATGCTTTCTTTCAAAATAAAAAATACTTTTTGTGAGATGACAGATTTTCTTCAGAAGTTAGGATGGCAGAGTGAGTATAAATCATCACACATACAAATTTGCATGGGAAACTGATTAGGACTAGCAATCCTGGAATGTATCTGCTATACAAAGAATCCCTTAGAATTAAAACAAATCTGTGGGCTGAGCAACAACCTAGGAAAAACTGCTTTTTCACATTCAACCTCTTCTCAAAACAGTGTCGATACAGAGTCCTGGAAAAGCTGATTTAAAATTTTTTGGATATTCACAAATATTCACATAATTTAAAACTCCCAAGACACTTTTGCAAGTTGTTGCCTGGATTTTGGGTGGATGCTGTTGGATGTCCCAGTGGCATAGTGCTGCCCTGGAACAGTTGTGCCTGGCAGGTCTGCATGTGAGCTGTGAGCAGAGTGTCTGCCCTCACTGTCGACAGTCCTTGGTAGTAATAGCAGCCCTTCCAAAAAGGATTCACAATCCCTTCATCCTAGAAGGGGTTGAAAATGGTGCTTGCAATTGTGTTTGGTGCTCCAACTCTTTGTCTGGTTGCTGGGCAGGCTTAATTCTGTAAACAAAAGGTGCTGATTTGAGAAACGGAACATGTGATCCAAGATGAGGAGGTGTGAAAGAAGAGATATAAACGTAAAAACAAAAACAACTTAAAAGATTCCTGTTTTGATTTCTGTACAGAAATCAAATACAGACTTAAATGCTCATATTTTCTTTTATGAAGAAGTTAACTAACAGCAGCTGGTACTATTAAGCTTGGTAGCCACATTTTTTTTTAAAAATAGGCTAAAGTAGAAAGTAAAAATACTGTTAAAAAGAGTCTTCAAACCAGCCAAATATCATTGTGTTCATTTTAGTTTTGGCTTTTTTTGTTCTGTTCCTATTATATTCCGTTTGCTCTAGAATGGCTCCTGTTTGACAAGTGCCTAGGGATTTCTTAATGCTATTGTATTTTTCATTCAGGCACTTTTTCTTCAGGTGAACCAAATAGATTATTCAAAAATAAATCCATAAGATAATGGAGATTTATTACTTTTCTTTGGTTTTGCTTTCTCACTTTTACGTTTGCTCAATGTAACTTTTTTTTTAAATATGCTGTCCTGGGAAACTTTAAGAACCTTTCAGCATGTGTTGATAATTCATGTAAATAAATTAAAAGCTGATTATGCTACATAGTAAATTAAGTTCAAGTGCCACTCTGTGGCATTCAACTGTCTCTCTCTGACCAATTGAAAAGACCACACCAAATAACACTGAACTGAAATGAATATATAAGCCTTGATATAATTTGGTCCCCCTTTGGGAAAAATTTGTAACTTTTCAGGGGTAGATTTTGAATTTTAGTGTTTATGAACAGAGTTATTTTATCTTNAGCCTTGATATAATTTGGTCCCCCTTTGGGAAAAATTTGTAACTTTTCAGGGGTAGATTTTGAATTTTAGTGTTTATGAACAGAGTTATTTTATCTTGGAAGTTCTGGTGAATTCGCCAGTGGTATATATAACTTGTGCTGCAGGCTCCTGATCTCCAAATAGATGTAAACACTCATCTTCTCTGAATTCTGTATGATCTTAGACATGTGAAAGAGACTGTTGCTTTAATTCAGGATAAATGTAGACTTCGATCTCATCAAAGACTCAGACCTAAGTGGTGGAAGTAAAATCCTCATACTTGCTTAAAAGGAAACTTTCTAAAATGCTTGAAGTGAATAAAATTAAGAATCAGGTTTTTTTAAAAAACCGTGGAGATCAGCATTTTCAGTTTGCTTTCTGGAAAGAGTGCATCGTGAGTGTTTTGTTTTCCTGATTCACCACTGTGTGAATCATTTGCCTTTATTTTCCTGACCATGTCAATGGCTTTGTAGTAACCACACTGGAGAAAATACTGAATGTACTTACCCAGTTGGCACGAGATTCTGTTTCTTTGCTTTCTGCATTTTTCCCCTCTATTCTTTCCAGGTTTTTTTTTCACTCAAATCCTATAGTTTTATACACTTTTGAGTGTGATGCAACTTGGAAATTAAGCCCTATAGGAATGACAAGTAAAGGTTGCTGTGGCAGTTCTGGGGTGTCTTTTTTTTTTCCCTTGTTTTGTGTTGCTAGAAAGTATTGAGATACCTTAGATAATCCAGAGATTATCCAAATTAAAAGTGGAAGAAAATTTATTATGGGATTACCTAGAATAATAATGGGACCTACATTTTAATTATATCCAACTTTTCTTTAAAAACTGTAACTGTGCTGTGGAGGTATCTGGATGTTACTGTAACTACGCTTAGCAGTGATTTTTCTTCTAGTATCTTCAGGATTTTTTGTTATATTATTATGTTCTGTGTTCAGTTTTTAAGAGGCAGAAGTGGGATTGCAAATCTCCTGTCTGCTGGTTATATCATTGATAGAAAAGACGATTTATGTGAAATGCTGCCTGGCTCTCCTTGGTTCATTCAACATCTTGTGTGTGTTTTGGAGGGAATTCTTGGTTTCACCCACTGCTAAGAGCACAGAGCTAACTCACAGAGTCCCTGTGTGCATGGGATACATATGGGGTTTACTCTGTGTATCACTGGTGATGTGCCCCATAGGTGCACAACTGGTCTGTATTACAGCTGGTCTGGAGCCTGTAATGTTGAGAATGTCTCCAAGTCTTTGGGTATTGTGAGAGTGTCCAGGCAACTGTGTCAATATCACATTTTTCTGCTAAAATTCCATCACAGCTTATGAAGTCCTACTGTGCATTAAGATCCACCCTGTTTATTTAAGTGTAACTCAAATTCTTCTTTTTCAAAGTTGAAGATGTGCTACTGTTATTTCCCTTTTATATGCGTGGAGGCATTTCGGCCTAGATATGTCTAACATAGCAGAAGTGTTAACAGGACTCTTTTCCTAGGAGACATCTGCTTTGTTATTGAAGAGGATGACACTGACATGGTCATGTGTTGATTTATTTGTGCTGTACTGGGTAAAGAGTGATAGTGGTGCAGGAGGCCACATGTGTGAGGGCTGGAACCTAGCAGTGTTCATGCAGGGTGCCTAGGCATGATAACCTCATGAAGTCAGCAAGTCTAAGGCAAGGTGCTGCAGCTGGCTAGGGACAATCCCAGGCATGAGTACAGACTGGGAGAAGAAGACATTTGACAGCAGCTCTGTGGTGAAGGACTTGAGGGTTGTCATGAACGAAAAGCTAGACTCAAGCTGGCAATGCCAGAAACCAAGCACATCCTGGGCTGCATCAAAAGCAGTGTGGCTAGCAGGTCAAAGTAGGTGATCCGGTCCTTTATGCTGCTCCTGTGAGACTCTGTCTGGAGCAATGCATCCAGCTTGGGCTCTTCAGCACAAGAAAGACATGGACCTCTTAAAGTGTGTCCAGAGGAGGGCCATGAAGATGATTGGAGGGATGGAGTACCTCTTCAATAAAGACAGACTGAGAGCAGAGAAGACTTCCAGTAGCTTAAGAGGGGGTTTTAAGAAGGAGGATGAGGGACATTTTATATGGGCAGATAGTGACAGGACAGGATACAATGGTTTTAAACGGAAAGAGAGCATCTTTAGATGTTAGGAAGAATTTCTTTGCCCAGAGGCTGGAACAGGTGGCCCAGAGGAACTGTGAATGCCTCATTCCTGAAGACATTCATAGCGAGGTTGAATGGTGTGCTGAGCACCTTGGTGTGGTGAATGGCAGGATGAGCTGAAACTACATGGTCTTCAAGGTCCCTTTCAGCACTAACAATTCTATGGTTCTGTGATGAAGTTTTTGTTGCAAGGATGCGTGCAGTAAATGTCAAATTGTTTTAATGCATTTTCCTTTAAATTGAGGGCTGGATCAGTCTTCCTTGTAGTTTTTGTTGTGCTGTTCTGAATGCTGTAAGCTGTAGCTCTTTGTTTTGACCAGTAGCTGTAAGTCAGCTGGACAGTGCTGATAAACAATTGACAACGTTTCTCTTTGTAAGGCATCACCCTGAAAACAGTGACTTGGAGAACCTGTTGCAGACAACAGCTGCAGGGAGCTAAGTATTTATGATACTGGTGTGCATGCCCTGCAGTAGGTGGTTCTGTGGTCCAGCTGGATCTTCCTTCTTGTTCTTCTGGTTTTAACCATTTCATGTTTCTCTGCCCCTCCTGTCCAGTTTCATTTACACGTGCTGCTGAGCTGGCACATCTGCTCCAGCCACTGGGGTTCAGTTGATTGCATGGGCAGCCTGCAATAAAAGATATGAGGCACCAGCTTAAGACAGAGCCAGGAGAAACTTCTGATTGCTAAATGGTCTTCAAGAAGCTTGTAGTGGTATCTGGTACCTGGTTTTCTTATTGCCGTGGCATCTTGCTGAAAATAGGAGTTGGGTGTCATTGGAGGACCTTGTCCTTTGAAGGTTGTTAGGATCTGTAGCCTTTCACTGCATGTGCAGGGGGTGTGATCAGAGATTTTTCTGTCAGCCATCGAACTGGCTCGACCCTTTCTATCTGTGTAAAGACCTCAGTCTGGAAAACCTGGGAAAAAGCCACAACTGTGCTACATGGTTTTGCATCTGGCTTGTGTGGGCAACCTTCATCTTTTTGCCTGTACAAAAGAGCTACTTGAGTGCTTAATTGTTGCCCTTGGGCAGACAGATTACCTTGGCTCAGAGACAGTTTCTTTTTGGACTCCTGCCTTCAGCATCCTCGAAGACTGCTGACAGCCCCTGTGGTTCCTCCATGCTGGGACAAGAGTCATAGCCTGTGGTCTGTTGCTGTTACGTTTTTGGTGGCAAAACCCATGTCCATCCAGGCTCCCTGTGCAACTTCACATTCTTAGTGGGAGGCCTCTTCCTCTGAAGGATCTCTCTTTTTTGGAATTGTCAGGAGATGAGTTGCTGAACTCTCCCCTGATGTTGTAGCCCTCTTGGAGATTTTTTGTTTCCATCAGTGGACCAGTGCCTTGTCCCAGGGCACTGTCCTGTCTCTGGCCTAGTCTTCAAGAAAAGAGAAGGTGGTGGTGCTTTCTGAATGTGAATGCAAGTTTGAGACTAGTCATCTTCCATCTCTCTGAAGAAGAAAACACTCTTAATGTTGGGGACCTGTTCAGTGCTAAAACTGCATGCCTCTGACATTCTGTGTTCACCCTAATTTCTCTGGTGGAAGATCTGATCCAGCTGAATTTCAAGAGGTAAAAAGTAAAGTCTATACAGAACTCACCTTTCTCATAAAATTTCATGGAACAGAATCACAGAATGGTTTGGTTTGGAAATGCCCTTAAGGATTATCTAGCCCAACATCTCACTCCCAATACACTTCAGCTTTTTAGACACCAACATCCCCAAGTCCTTCTCAGCAGGGCTGCTCTCTTTCTGTTCACACCTCAGCCTGTGTTCAGCTGGGCTGTATCCCTACTGGCCATACTGTACAGATTGGAAAGAGAGTAGACTGCAGCATCTTAAGTGGAGTGATAGACCCCTCTTTTGTGTATAGATACAGATGGTAGGGTGTCCAGATTTTCTGATGGCTGTGGTTATGACTTAGAAGAGCCTCTTGATCAAATGGAGATGGCTACTTTTGCTACTGTGGTATAACTTCTCTGTGCATTTATTTTCTCCTTGGTGGGACTGAGCACACAACGTAGGTGCCTTTGTCTCCAGCTATCGGTGTTCCAGCTTTGCCTGCTTAAGCAGTATCTAAGAAACCTTCTCTGGGTAAAGTCAGGAGATGGGAGGATGGAGAGAGTCCTGTTTTGGCAGGTGAGGTTCCTTTAGTTCATTTGTCAGTACTTGTTTTACTGCACCAGGAGGATGGAGAAGCAAGATATACCATATTGTAGACTTCAGAATATTTACAGCCTTAGGGATGAGAGAGTGAGAAGTGCTTAGGTAGCCCAGGTGCTTTGTGAGGCTACTACAATTCAAGCAAACCTATTATGACCAAATGATTGATAGTTCAATTGTATCACTGAATTTATTTTACTGTTTGTAGCTTGTCTTATTTTCACTTGTCTTGTTACTTTGTTATTTTCAACCACCATATCTGAAACACAAATTAATAGGAATTCAGATGTGCTGCATTGAAATTATAGAGCTCAGATGCTACAAAAACATTTCTTTGGAGTATCTATACCTATAAAGAGAAGGTGTTCTCATGCAGACAATTCTGGAAATATTAAGTGCAAGGCAATTCACATTGTGTGCAGACAAACTGCATTTTTATCAGACAGGATATATACTGGTATCTCCATTTAAAGCAGAAGCAGGTATGACTGGTTAGTTGATAGAGAGAATTCTAGAGAGAAAATAGAGCTGTCAAATAGAAGTGATCTATAAGGATACTCACTAGGTATCTTTAAAACCTTAACAAGGTTTTAATTCCTTTTGGATTTTCCGAAGAAGTGTATTTACAGTGTGGTTTCATTGAACTGTAAGACAAGCAAAAGCCTGAAGTTTCTCACCACAGTGAGAAAGGAGGGTCTTTTTAAGGCCTGACTTCTTAAAGCTTTCAGAGATTTTTCCATTCCTGTCTCACCATTGTTTGAAATGTTCTGGGAAGACCAGAGCTTCTAGTGACAGCTTTCCTGGCGACATTTAGCAAGCATTGCACAACAGACTTCTAAACTTAAACTAGGCTGTGTTTTTGTCTGAGGGAGCACACCAATATTGCATACAGGTCTTTGCATGTTTCTGCTGAATTGGGAAATAAGCTGGTGAAGTCCATGTACTGCATCCAGCATTCCTTTCAGTGAATAGTCACAGTATTCAGACTGGCCTGTGGTCACAGTCCTAAACGAAAAAGCTAAATGTGTCTCTGTTGGCAAGCTGCTGCAATGGAAAAGGAGCTGTGTAACAAATGTAAAAGTTAAGTCCCACAAACTTCCAGTAAAATGAAAGTGTTGCTTTTAAATTATTCACGAAAATAGTGACTCCTCCAAGTAGCTTGAATGATCCTGTTTGCATAAGCACTCTAATAAGTGCTTTTTATACAATTTAAGAACACTGTGATAGAAAAAATAAAAGTATTTTTCTCCAATCTGTGACTAATTAGCCCGTGGGCATTTTCTGAACGCTATTGTCTTTTAACTGTCAATGGATCTCTTCAGTGAACGCAAAGGGAGTCCTGCTGAACAAAATAAGCCTGCTTGAGCACCAAGGACAACTTCAGAAGGGAGTGATAAAGCCCCTGAAGGAGAGAGGCAGATTAAACCTGTATTTTGGCTTCTGTTATGTCAGGCACATGCTATGGAAGAGCAGGCAGAGCAGAGGAAATAACCTACTTAGTTTTGACCAAAACAAAACTTTGTTTTGAAAGAGTTAGATTGACTTAGGCTGAATTGTCTTGGTGCTGATATGCCCTTTAAGTCCCACTGATTCATTGTTTGGAAAGTAGAGGCTGTTACTGTTGTCTTGCATAACAGCTTTGAAGCTTTGGTTTACTCCCTGGCTTTGCTCGATTTCTTGTTTGTTTTCCTCTGTCCGTCTGCAGGCAGTTGTCCTTCCTCCTTCCGTCTTTTAGGCATGTTGCAGTAGCTGTGCCTTCTGCAGTGGCCATCTTTGCCTTTGTGTGCATGGGGGACTTTTATTAACTAATCTGAGCAAGCTGATTCCTCCATGTTCAGCACTTCTGTACTCGTCTTCCTTCCCCAAGCACTCGTCAACAGCCTCTTTATATAAACCAGTGCTGCAATTTCATGACTGTGAGTCCTGTTAGAACCAAGGTGGAAGCTATGACATCTCTGTGAATGTGGCAAACAAAATGGGAATTTTGGAAGCCCTTCCAGGTCCTGGAGTAAAGCAGTTTGGTTTGGTGATCCACCAGAAGGCAGAAGGCTCTACTATGTTTCAGGGCAACCCTGGGATAGCTGGACTGAAGGAGTATTTACATCTTCGTGCTGAGTATGAGGGACAATAAGAGGACATCGTGTTTTCTCATATTCTAGCAGTGATTGACAGTGCTCTTAAAAAACGCTTTTTCAGTTTTTTCAGTTGCTGAGCACTATCTTGTTTTGTTTGGGGTTTTGTTTTTTCAGTGAGGGGAGGGGTGAGAATAACCGCTTGAAACACTGTAGTGTAGGCAAATTCAAATACTTCCTCTTGTTCCGCATTGTTGAATGCCTTATATAAGTTGGTGACATATGGAACAAAAATTCATAATAAGTGAATCTGTTTAAGAGAAACATTTATGTTGCTAGAAATAGTGATGACTGTCTGTTCAAAGCACTAAGCTTTACAGAAAGCCTGGTTATGTTTTGAGAGTTTAGTTTTACCCCTAATTCATTCTTTCATTTTGGTAAAAGCAGGACGTATGCTACATGATCAAATTTATTATCTGGTGTATTAACTTACTTAAAAACCTTCGGCTTCGGTAAATTGTTATGCTTTAGCAAACTGAAACTAGCCATGCTGATTTACAGCATGTGAGAATCTGACCCTAACTCTTCAGACAGTGTAGTTAGATGTAGTTGTAGTGCACTCTTAACAGTAATGCTCCCTTAAATGGAGCTACTGAAATTGAAAATTACTGGAAGTATTGAAAATAAATTTAATAGTCTCTGCTGGAGCAAATACCCCTCTGGAGTAAATGGTAAGAGCCATTATTCTCTCTGCAGTACTTGTTGCATTTAAAACATAGCCATGATTGCTATGAAGCACAAGGCTCGAAACTGTACTGCACGTCCTTCTGCCTGAGGAAGCTGGTGCTAAACTTCATTTGTTGCAGAAAATGCTGCTCTGTTGCACCAGGGGACCGGTAAGGTAAAAAAATGCCTATGCTGTCACCTTCCCAAGGAGTCCACTGAATCCCAACAGTTCTCTGGGGAAACAAAAACAAAGTCCCCTACTCTTGGTGCTTAACACCCTGGAGTTTGCAGCCATGACACAGCTGCTCTTGAAACCATCTGGTAGCAAGGCAGGCTCAGGCCAAAGCTACCTCAAGGTACATGTCCTTTTGCCACCTGTAGGAAGCTGGACTTCTGTACACCTTCTGGACTTGTTGTGTACCCTTTTGTGGCAATCAGAGTTTGGGGCA
Organism: Notiomystis cincta; assembly: GCA_013398075.1. Lineage (NCBI taxonomy): Eukaryota > Metazoa > Chordata > Aves > Passeriformes > Notiomystidae > Notiomystis > Notiomystis cincta. The sequence continues at coordinate 86,038 of VZRX01004635.1, read as the reverse complement.
GTTAGCAGCCTCATTACAGCATTTTGTGGCTTGTGGCAGCCTCATTCCAGCTGGGTCTGGAAATGTGTGGTGGGAAGCATTAAGGGACATGGTCCTGTCTTGTCAGAGGCCTGTCAGTCTTTGACTGGCAGAAAACGTTGCTTCTTGCAGCTGCTGGGACTTGCTCAAATGAAAAAAGAAGGTTGTGACTACAGATGAGTCTCATTTGATGTGTGAAATACAGTAAAGGGTTGAAGGCTGTCATATATAAAAGGAGGCTAGAGCTTCTTGGAGTATGGAAGTTTACTTGTGAGTACAGAGACACACTTCAGAGTAGGAGTTAAGTTACACTTTAGATACCTGATGAGGACTTTGTCCATGTTTCTCCATCCTTTGCTTCATCTTTTTTCAAAGATAACCTTTTTAAGATGATGTGTTTAGACAGAGATAATCTGTAACATTTGCAGACACCTATTGTTGAAAAAAATTAAATTGTTCAATATTTAATCTGGTACAAATTTTATTTTATTTCATCCAATAAAATTTTCATGTGCTTAGGAAAATATAAACAACCTTCCCTTGGCCACCCAAGTCCAATGCCAGAGCCAGTTGGCAACCATAAACCACAGCTTTTTCTTAGCCTTGCTTTTCTGAGCATCTTAGTAGAAGACAGATATAAACAAAGATATTGTGCATGGAAGGTTCCCACTGGAACTGAAAGTTGGCATTCACAATGTGTGAAATGCTAAAATAAAAACACACTGACTGTGTGCCTGGGTCTGAGTGTCAGATAAAAGTGATAGAGGGAAGCAATGAACTCAGGCAAGGCTGCACATGGATTTGTGGCCGTGTGGGGGACTGTGCTACACAACTCTTCCGCTAACAGTCCACAACCTCCTCTGCAAAGGCCAGTAGTGAGATGAGAGCTCACACTGACACCAACTGCTGAGGATTACAGAAGAATATTTCAGTCTATAATTCTGTTGCTTGGGGTGGTAGAATGTAAAGTGGTAGTTATGAAGGGGAGGAAAAGTACTCTTGCAAGCTGCTGAACCTTTAGTCAGCTTTTACAGATAGGCAGGAAAGGATCTTAGAATTGTAATGGTCCATCCAGGGAAATATGTGCCCATTGTGTAATTGTCAAAAAAAGGCAACTTGAATGCTAGACATCATTAGGAAAAGACTGGGGAGGAGTGGCACAAAAGCCACCTCTGTGCCCCAATGTAAAATCAGCATGCTGGTTCTCTCTGTGCAGTGGCTGAGCTGCTGCTGAGTCCATAGGTGTCTGCTGCAGTATTAGATCTTGAACATGGTGTTTTCCTGTCTCTGGTTTTTTTTTAGTCCCCTTGTAATTTTTTCCTGTAATCTATGTGCATTTATGGGGCTTTTTGTAGGGGACTGTAGAGATTTTCCATTTATGTAATACTGCTACATATATCAGGCCATCCGTTCTAGTAAACTCTCCAAGACAGGGACTTCTTCCAAGTCTTACATTTAACAAGATGCCTCAGAGAATTACTGCACTTAATTTAGTTGTATTTATATTCACATTAATAAGCTGGGTATGTTCTTTAATGCATTGCACTTAAATTTTTCCAGAAATGAAAAATTTATTGTGCTCTCATCAGCTGGGAAAAAGAATTCTGAGTTTCTAAGCCATTTGTGACAGATTTAACGGTTTGTTTTGAAAACAAGAATAAGCCCTTTAGTCAACTAGGTCATTCAGTAATCTGTAACCTTTGTTAAAAGATTAGAAGAAACTTTGGCAGGCTCTTGCTGGGAGTTGCTGGGAGTTGAAGTTGGTGAAAGCGAGCAGAATGCGAGCAAGTTACTGCAGTCACAAATAACGCCAAATGAAATGAAATAACGAAATTATTATTTGCCGAGTTGTCCGGGCAATGCCGAGGAGTTCTGGTCCTGTCACATTATGTCAGAGTATGACACGTCCCCTGAGTGGCTCTGTGACAGGCCATGCCAGTTGGCCAGAGGAGTGTTTTGTTTCCTGTTAGTTGGCGGAGTTCGCTGTGTGCCAGCACGCACAAGCTGTGCCTGGGGAGAGCGGCAGGAACTCACCTCTGTCTTCAGGGGCAGGAGCTGTCCCAGTCTGAGAGTCCTTTGTGTCACCTGAGGCGATGGCAATGTTGGTGGCTCCCGTGTCAGCAGCGCCCCAGGAGCTGCAAAGCCCAAGTGCGGTGGCACCCTGCAGTCAGGGCGGCAGGAGGGAATTGTTGCAAGAAGCAGATTGTTACTGCTGCTTGTAGTCCTGGAGCAAGTTAATTGAGATGTAAAAAACCTGAGGCAGAGGGGGCAGGAGATGACTGGCAGGAAAACCATCCAGGACACGGAGGGTTGGAGGATGAATTGCAAGTCACTTTGCAGGTGCTTTTGTTAAGCTCAAAACGAGTGCCCTCTGTAAGTAGATCCGCAGTAAGTCTTGTCTTGAATTGATCACACTTCCAGAAGAGTATCAAATCCATTTTGTTCTTGTGTTGATATTTCTTTATCCTCCCCCCAGAGAGCAATTTGATAGTTCTACTTTTAAAAATGTTTAGCAAATGCAAGGTTAGATTTCATTGTGAAAGATAAAAGAAAAAAAAAATAAAGCCTAACATGCTAAAATACAAATATACAAACTAATTTCTTTTAAAAACACCAAAAATGAATTATGGTGTTTTCCCAAAGAGGAAACAAAAGTAATTTTCAACACCTTCTAGACTCTTCCTTCATACTGGGCAGTCTTTTCAAAAGGGAGGGAAGATTATGTGTTGTATCTGGTATTTCATGAGCAAGTCTCACCCAGACACCATTTGCATGGGACATTGGTACATAGCTAGAGTCTCTATAAGGCACTGTTTTCTTCTTCCCACTTTTGGATTCTGCTTTGAAGTCTGTCTTGAGGACAGAGAGAAAAATGCTTATGTGGAAAAAGTGTGGCATATTGGAGGTTATAAATAGCCATAATTTTTCTAGGAAATGTTACACAGCTCATGAATTGATTCCCAGCTTTTATGTCCTGCCTTCCTGGGGAGGCCTGGAAAGAGATGTTTTCTATTTCTCTTCGAGTGTATGTTGAAGAGCTACTGGCTGTACCTGCCATGAGTTGCTATATGTACACATGGCTTTTATCTTTATTAAAACACCAAGTCAAACAGAATGTGGTAGGAAAAGTTGCCCAGGAAGTGATGGCTTATGGGCAGAAACTGCTGTAAAGCCAGATCTCATGCTCTGTGTGGACAGGGAGCAGTGCTGTGATGCCCAATGGTCACATGGCTTCTTGTTGAGCATTGACAATATCTAATTTTTCACAAGAAGGAAGTAATTTATTGTTGAATAGCAGAAGGCCTCAAGGTAAACTTGTCAAATATGGTTGGTGCTGTATGCCTGACCAGGTGCTTGGAGAGACCACTTAAAGCCCCCTAAGCCTTTAAGTAAATGTTTTGTGCAGTGTCTGAAAGCTGCAATTGAAATTGCTTTCTTTTGACTTAGACAACCTGTAGATGTGTCTGCTTGTAGCTCATCACTGAGTTTGTATGGATTGAGAAATCCTCATCCTTTAAAGAGAACAGCCTGTCCTCTTCCTTTAAATGCTTTTTCCTCAGAATTCTGCATTTCATCTGCTGAAACTTCACACACAGCATCTTCTGGCTTTTTTTTCCTAATGAAAGGTCACCCCTTAAAACCCACGAAACCAATCCTAGTTGTCAGAGTTTAAGATTTAATTAAGCCTCTCTGGGACTGTTGATACAAATGTAGGATTCTGCCGTCCACCCCGTTGTCCCACCCTCAAATATTGTTAATGCTTCAGTTTGCTGCCATTTTGGGTTTATTTCTTTCTGTGTGGAATGTGCAAAATAAAAACAAAATGGTGACTTGTAGGAGTAATTTCATCTCCTGAGGAATGTGACAAGCAGAGGAGGAGTTGCATGAGTAGCTCCTGAAAAACGTGTGAAAGATCTTCTGCTGAGAATGTTACAGTCTATGTTTGAGCACTGTTTATCTCTCACTGTTTGTCTCCTGATTTTCCTTAATTTGATTATTTGCAAATGCTTCAATTTTCTGGCTGGCATTTTAGGAAACTAATTATTTTCTGTGTTGTCTTGTTGTGTATGCATTCCAACAATTAAAACCTTTATGCACCTTCCTATTTTGCTCCTTGTCTGAAACATTCATTCACTATTTGGTTTTACTGCTTCTCCCAAGTTGCTGATTTAGTATGTTTTTCTGTGTCATGAGATGTTTCCTTATCTGAACCATATGTCACTATCTTTATGCAGAGCCATGTTTTGCTGGGTTTGTCAGGGCAAGGAGAAAACTGTGGTATTGCATAGCGACTTGTGTTGTCTAAATAAGTAGACAGTATCTCTCAAGGTCCATGGGAGGAGCATCTCTCCCATTAGCTGATTCTCTGAATTCCTTGAGGTGTTTGTGTAGGGCTCAGTTAACTTGTGCACTGAGTTTGTGTGAACTTAAATCTAATAGCCACTTGGTGAGAGTGGTCTTGCAAACTTCGGTTGCCTGCTGCATCTTGCAGATCATAAAATTCTTGTGATCAATCTGTGGCACCATGCTCTCTGCTTTCTCTTCTAGCCAGCCTGCTTCTGAACTAGAAAAATGAGGGAAAACAGTGTGTTTTCACTGAATTTCATTAGTCACTGCTGGTTCCTCCTTTGCTAGCTCTCACCTCTTTATGACATTCTTGACATCTGCCTGTTTATATTTGAAGCTGTGTACTCTATTTTTCATTGGTCAGAGCCATGAGAACCTTTGTCACAATAATTCTGCCTTCCCCTCATCTAGCCAGGTGATAAACCTAGGGCACCACTCTGAGACAGTGATGAGTTCATCTGGACAAGTGAGACAAGTGACTGGGGCAGATGTCTTCAGGATGTGAGTGGCAAATTTCAGACTATAGGCAGGTAGCCTTTGACCCTTTTCTCCTGTAGCTTCTCTCTCTCAGACCTGCTCTCACAGCAAGCAGGTGACCCTCCTAAAAGCATCAGTAGAAATACTGCTGAGACCTAAGGAAGGAGCAAGTTTATGTTATCATTATATTACCACTATGTCTGTGTTGAGATGACACATCAGTGACGAGGATTCACCAGTTCTCTGTGTGGAGTCATACCTGTTTTGTGGAGCCAGAAATGGAGTTTTCCTCTGCCTGGACAATGACTTTGCATCTTTGCTCTCCTCTGTGCTGTGTGCTCCTCCCCAGCATAGAGATCACCTCCAATCTGTACTGCATTTGCAGCTGCAGGAATCCACTTTGATGCTGCAGGAATGCTTTCTTTGATTGTTTCCTTCCCTGATCTGCTCTATTTGGTTGGAAACAGCCAAACCTTAGAGATGCACATAACATTTCATAGCACCCAGGAGAAGATTCGGTTCTGCTCCTTCCCACTTTCTTTCATTAGTGCAGTAATCATTCTGAGTTCAGCCATGGATGATGAATAAGATGTTTTTACACAGCAGTTACTTGCAGAGCTTCTTTTTCTGACTTGCAGATTGAAAAAAAAAAATGTGCCTATTGCTCATAATAAGATGAATGCCAATGGGAAAGGAAAATTTACTTTGTACAGGCTGGCAATAAGCCATTTAGAGAAGTGGACCTGGATTTTAATGGTTCAGTTGGCCTGGAAGAAGCAGCATTGTGCAATCAAGTCACTGAGCTGGAGAAGGGGGAGGAGAGTAAACTGACTGCCTTTGGTGGCACTAGTGCATACAGTTGGTAGCAACAATGGACTGCAGACAGGAAGTTTGAAGCACTTGAGGGTATTCTCAGGTAATTGTGAAAGTTAGGAAGTGGTACAGTGTGCTTATGAAAAGCAAGGATGGTAAAACCCCCTGTGTACAGCAACAGTTGCTGCTGGCAAGTGATCTTCTGCCCAGGCACTGGGAGAGGTCTGAGCTTCCACTCAAGAGGTCAGGACCTGAGCATCTGCACAAGGCTTCATGCTTGAACTGGTGAGGAGAGTAATTCTGAAAGGAGGACTCTAAATCCATAGTTTCATGGCTTATTAGTTCCTAATTAATCAGAAGTGGTGGGAATGAAATAAAGAATCCCTTCTTTTCTTCATGCAGCTTAATGTGATGCAAATTCGTGGTAAAAAGCTGTGGAAAATATCCCCACCATGAGAAATGATTTTTTCAAACACTGTCATGCTTGAAAGCACGTTTTGTGGAGCTTGGATGGAATTATAAACGTGTAATAAAAGAAATAGTTAATCTTGATTTTCAAAGCTGCCTATAATTGGCAGCCTTTAATTTTGTCTCCTTTATCCATTACATTGAGTTTGTAACAATACTTTGTTTTCTCACATTTGTCACATGCACTAGCTTGTAGAATAATTTACTTGCCAACATGTCCTTCTGCTTTGGCTATATCAAAGAGCTGTTTTGGTCTGTTTAAAACTTATTTTGAAATTTAAGAGCTCATTTTGAGGCTCATGGAGAAGAGGGAGTGGGAGGACATGACTTGTGGTAGACATTTAATGTATTGGGATAAATTCTCCTTTCTTTTCCACTGCCAGCATCTTAGTAGCAAAACAACTTGGAGTTCATGCACTGCACAGGGTGTGACAGTTGTGTACCTTCTCAAACCTAGGGGATAGCAAATGTGATTGAAAAGATGTATTCCTAATTGTATTCTACTCCATTTTTGGTTTTGCTTAATTGTGTTTCCTGAAGTCCCTTGCTTGTGAAGAGTTGCTCACGGTTCTTACTTTATTTCCACAGTTTGCAACTTCATGTCTCACGAAAAGTGCCTCAAGAATGTCAAGATACCATGCTCGTGTATTGCTCCCAGCCTTGTAAGGGTGAGTAAAGAAACACTGGCTTGTGTCTTTCTTGGGGTAATAACACACATTTATCACTAATGAACATGGTGCCCTATAGCAGTGGTATTTTTTAATATCATAATGCCTAAATTGTATTAGTCGTCCCTGAGCTGCTCACAGGCAAAGCTACACTTCCTTTAAAAAGTCTGTGCTGTGAGCAACTGTAGATAATCTGTCTTTGAAGGCCAGTTATTTGCATTCTTTAAATGTTACTAGATGTTCTTACTGTGTGTCATTACCTGGAAGTCTTGCAATGTTGGGAATGACTGATGAAAGCTGCACCATATGTCAGAAAGATGAACTGTGTACATCACCACATTTTTTACAGCTATTACATATTAAGCTGCTCTGCCTAACAAAGGAGCTGTGTTTGTCTTCTATTGATCGCTGCATCTTAAGAATCTTCATGTTTATTGTGTCTAGAGAATAAAGTCATTGCAAGTATAGGATTTCAAAGCCAAAAAAGAGAGGGCAGGACTTCAATTCATCACAGTAGTTCAAAATTAATTTTGGTAAGTAATAAAGTACCTGCTTTTAGATGGCTTGCAACCTTCTCCCACAAGACTTGATGTGTAAAAGATTGATTCAAAGGGTGTGATACATGAATCAGCTTTACAGAAGATAATAGGATGCAACTAAGTTATTAAGAAGCTAAACTGAAGAGAAAATAAAGTGTGTTTTACACCTGGGAAAGGATGACAAAAGAGGAACAAAGGGTAGAAGGGCATGAGAAATTTAGTAGAGAAGTAGTAAAACACAACAAATACCTTAAGGAGCCACAGGCAAAAGTTGAATGAGACATGGCTGTGAAATCAGTCATGTTCATTACAGACCTTGCTGACTCAAAGCACATTTATGGGAATCCATTGTGTAGACCTGTGAAGGGGAGCTGATTCCCTTCTTTGTGTTGTAAAACATTGTACAAATGCCTTTCTGTTATGGGAGACTGTGTAGGGGGTTAGATGTGAAGGTTTGAAAGCAACATGCAATTTGATTTACAGGGATTGGATAGAGAGAAATTACCCATTTGTTTTTCTTCAATATACTTTGTCTAGGTGATAGAGCTGCTAGGCTTTGCCAGTGCAAAGCTTTGCTTTTTCTATTTTTTGCTTCTCCTCCTTCCTTACGTACCTTTCATCTTAAGAGGTGTCAAAAAGATGTCTGATACATAGAAATTTGCCAGTGAAACAGTAAGAAATACTGCTGTAGGTCTTAGAACCCATGGTAAAGGGACATGTAGGTAGTGACAAATGCTTTTACTATGAGTTGGCATCTACTGCTTTTTCAGTATCAGTCACTGTAGCAAAAGGAGTAGTGAATCAGACGATATAGATATCTTTACAAGGGCCTTTAGGGCAGTGGCAAAAATCCAACTGGAAAACAGTAATTTAATTCAGAGTGTGGGTGTTGTAATCATTTATGACTGCTTCTTTTGTGGATTTGCTCTAAATTCAATTCATTGTTCAAAACATTATTTGTTCCTTTGCTTTTATATGGTAGAAATCTTCCATTTAAACTTACTAATGTTCCCATTTGCATCAGTTGTAGATGTCAGTGTAATTTTTCTCTTTTGTCAGTCCCTGTAATCTGTCTGCCCCAAAACATAATTTTTATCTTGTGATTTATCTGTAAACAATAAACACAAATGGTACTGCACAGCTAGGATAGTTATCTTGGTGGTGTTGTCAGCCTTTGAAGCTGTTTGCAGTTCAGCGTTGCTGTGTTTAGCCGCAAAGAGTCTTGTGTGTTTTCTGTCTTGAGCTGTAATGGTTTTATTTTGAAAGCTCTGGATTGTACTGTTCGTTCTGGACAGTCGTGTCCTCCTTGACGTGGTCATCCAAGTTGCATTAATCCTGATCAGCTGTACAAGTGAAGCCTGCCATATGGGAGACGTCGTTTTTGCATGCAGGCTCTGTCAAAGCAAATACCAGACTTGGCATTTGCGTAAAAAATATAACAGAGCGAAAAACAAATGACAGCCATTTATACAATTTGTGGAAAGTTTATTTTCTTAATCTCTCCTTTCAGATTATTTATTTATTAAAAGGTCTGACGTAGGAGGGAACACTGGTGGGATTTTTTTCTGATAGTTCCTTCAGCTATGTCAATATTCAGTGTATTGCAGCAATGAGACTTTTTTTTTTTTTTACTTGCCTGGATTTCATCTAGAGAAGATGGCAATTGTTAAAGCTATTCAGAGTGTGTGTCATTTGATACTAAGTCAACCCATCAGAGAATAATTTTTCAGCAGATGTTTGGTGGAAACTTTTATTCCTGACAGTAGGGTTTCCTTCCCAGGGTCAAGTAAAGGCCCACAGAGTTGCAAGCATGCCACAACTGCATCCAATCTCGGATCATTCTTGATTAATTCATTCTTGAGGCTGACCTATGAATTTTTTTCTCTATTCTAAATCACTATCACCTGCAGTTAGTGTTCCAGAGTGGATCCAGGTCATGATGTTTCTAAACAAGCTTTTATGAATCAGTCTTCTGAAAAGTTTGCGAGGCACATTATTTGTTCCACTGGTGAGGTCTCAGCAACTTTTTCAAATTCAAGCTCTCTCTTTCCTACACTCCCTAAAGTATTTACCTACTTTGCAGTACATGTTTCTAAAAAAAAAGGGAGGAAGGGAGGACAAAAAATAATCCACGCCCAAACACCAACACAAAACAAAATAACAGTAAAAACAAAGCCCTTTGGAGGTGAAATGTGAAGTTTTGTTTTCCCTTGTTAGGTTGGAATTGAAGCTGTATTACAGCTTCTTAAAAGTATGTGTGTATTTTCTATATAACTGTTCTTGGAAAACTAAATTGAAATGAGACCACATAAAAAATGGTTTCGTGATATTCAGCATTTGCTATGCTTATTTTTCCATGTTGGTGTTGGTGTGTTGCTCTTAATGGTTTCTAAACATTCCAATTTTAAGAATTAGAATGAGATTTTGTTGTGTGCTGTTGTTCTTGAAGCTAGGTTGTCTAGAATGGAAGAATACTAGTCTAGGTTATCAGCTTCTGAATCTTTTTGTGCTAAAAATAAATCTTTCCTTTGTAAGGAAACCTGCTGCATTCATCGGCTGAGGTGAGGAAGGGGAAGGCTGTGGTGGTTGCAGGGCTCTCTGCTCTTGTCCTTGTCTGCTGACCTGAGTTTCTCCCTCTGATTGCTTGGTTCAGCTGTGTGCAGCTTGGTTATTTGGGTCATTTCCAATGATCTGAAAGTAGAAGATCTTACTTGGAGGGCTCATAGCAGTGGATGAGGAGCAATGGTTTTAAACTAGAAGGGGATGTATTCAGACTGGATTTAAGGAAGAAAGTTTTTACCATAAGAGTGGTGAAATGCTGCCTAGAGAAGTGGTAGATACGCCATCTCTGGAAGCGTTCAAGGCCAGGTTGGACAGGGCTCTGAGCAACCTGATTCTAGTTAAAGGTGCCCCTGCTCATTGCACAGGGGTTTGGACTAGATGACCTTTAAAGGTTCCCTTCCAACCCCAGCTGTTCTGTGATGCTGTGATTTGACCTGGGCTCTTGCTGGGTAGCCCTGACCACCTTCTGTCAAGAAGGTCTTTCTCCAGCACTTGACCCATGTTTGTGTTGCTTCAGCAAGGCAGTTGCTTGAAGACAAACAGTCACATGGCATAATGTAAATCCAAATGAGGGTTACAACTGCTTGTGGAAATATTGGCACTTCACCAAGGTTCTCTCCCTTTTGTCCCTGAAGGGGAACTTCAGAGTTTAAGAGAAGGAAGGGCTAGCACCTCCTAGTTGGTAAACTCAGGAGAGTTTATTATGCTCTCTTGAAACTTGATCTGAACTCCCAGATGAGCTCTGCAGCTGTATCAGTGACTCTTCAGTTTCAGGAGCATTATACGGTGTCACTGTGTTTGGTTTAATTCTTAATCTTTGTCTTGATATAAGGAGAAGGACGTTGATTTCCTCTGTAGTAATAAAAGCAAGATGTGAGTGACTTTTGCATATGATTTTTTTCTTTACAGTACAAAAAATACTAGTCCAAGCAACTCTTAATTGCAGTGGAAAAGTTTTACACAAGTCTTACTTTGAGTAGAAGTATCATATAATTCTGGTTTGAAATAGTACAGCATGCATTATAGAGTTCCTATTACAAAGGGTCCTTGAGACTTAGAGTATATATGGCCAAATGTCTTGTCACAGAAATCTGTAGGATGGAGAAGGATGGAGAAAAATAATCCTGGATATAGTGGGATAGCATATAGATGTGGGCATCATTCCCTTGCATTAGCCCCAATTAAAATTTTGAATTTTGATTTTTTCTCTCCTGTCCTATTATATATTGAGACACCATTTAACTCTGTATTCTTATTTCATTTCAGAACTACCATGGAATGCATACTTACACTGCCTTTAAACACCAACCAATAAATCAAGTGCTCAGAGCAAGAATGTCAGTTTGGACAGAAGTGAAGAGTAGTCGATAGGCATTGTCCCTAAAAACAGAAAGAGAGGACATTCCAGATCATGCAGTGTATTCAAGTTGCAGAAATAATTTGCTACTAAATAAGAGGTTTTCAAACAAATCGAAGTGCTATTTGTGGTTACTGAGTAATAAGGAAGTAATTGAAAAGAGCTCATAAAGGCAAAAGTTGAATCACAAAGATGATACATTCTCTCAGAGAGTGTATAATCTAGGCCTGGACAGAACAGTCATGGGATGTAGTGAGGTGTGTTCACATCTACCTCCCTAGAGCAAAGGTTTATGGTGTTGGAGTGGACTTTAGAAACTTTAGATAGGGAAGTGCTTCTACACTTAAAAATCCATTCGTGTTTTTGTTTCAGAAACACGATTTTTAACATCTTAATTTTTATCAGCAAGGCTTTTTTTGCCTTACGTTGAGAGCAGTCTTTGAGAATAACCCAGTGTAACTGCCTTTGTGGGCCTCTAATGAAGATGGTTGCTTCCATGTTGTCCGTGCTTATCCTTAAAATGCAACAGTGGTTTTGAACTTCAAGCTAGTGATCTTAAATTAAATTCCTTTCAGTCAACCTTTGGAGGCTATGATTGAGAGTGTTAGTTTCTTTATTTCTGTGTACCCTTTCCTACTCAGAAGATGTTCAGNCCTGGTTTCTTAATCTCTGGTGTTTTTTACAAAGTCATGCCAAATGCAAGTCACCCTGATGGGATGGGGAAGGAAATCCATGGGCAAAATAATATCTAGACATAGGCCTAGAAAGAGCTTTTAGTAGGTAGTTCCTTTTTAAGACTTCCCAAGACAGCAGCTGTCACCCTGGATTTGGTATATCTGTATTTCTCTCATTGCCCTTTGAGCCTGGAAGTCTTTGCCTCATTGTTCAAGATGAACCTTTCTTCTGCCTGAGTTGGTAGAGCAGAAGATGCTGCTGGGTGAAAAACAGGCCTTCTTGGAGCTGTATTTTTCCCCCTACTGAGGCATCCTGAAGGCTTCAGACCAGCAAGACAGACTGTCCTGACTCCATACACAAATCAGAAGGTCTGGAGCTTAGCTGGGCCACTCTGTGCAAAGTGACTCCACCTTAGTGGAAGAGTACTTGAGTTCATGATATACTGTTGGTCACATGATTGACATCCTGTGACATTTCAGGATGAGGAACAATTTTAAAAGGTGCTATCAAAAGAAAGCAATTCTTTTTCCTTTGTTTTCCTTCCAAAGTTTGGATTTTAAAAGCAGTTTGTTGCTGTTCTTTTTGTTTAATGCAGAACTGCTGTGCCCTTCACAAATTGCACTGAAGAAGTTAGAATCTAAGTCTTAGGTTTCTATGGGATCAAATTTTATTACAGGCTGATAGGAACATTTTCAGATATGTATTATGTTCTCTAATGCCTTGCATTCCTTAACAGATGGCAGGAAATAGAACAGGAGCTAGGAGTATCTTGTCCCTGAGTGCAGAGTCATTCTGGAGATCATGCTGGAGTGTTACCATTATACTTTCCATTGATATGCTTCTGATCAATATTGTAAGGGCACTTAGATGTCATTTAATGGTATTACTAGAAGAAATTTTCTGTACTTTTCTGTGGAAATCGATTTTTGTGGTTTTCATAAGGTAATTTAAGTAGTTAGATTGGAAAAGCAGTTTTAAACTCTCATAAATTATTAACATTTTCTCCGTAGGCCACCTTATGCCTCTGTACTTTGCTGTAGTTATGCAGGTGGATAAAAAGTAGGCAATAACATGTAACATTCTGTATTTTCATGATGTCTTACTGTCTGAGGTTTTTTTGGGGTTTTTTTTGTTTGTTTGCTTTTAATATATCTATATTAGGTGCTTGGAACTTGTTCAGCAACCAAAAAATGTTGGGAGAAACATTATGTAATTGATGTGTTTATTACATTGTACTTGCTCTTTTACCTTTACACTTTTTCCATCTTACTCCCATCCCATTTTCCATCAGGCTGTACATTGCTTTTATACCTGTCATCTTCCAAAGCATGTTAGAAAGGCTACTCATGAAAAACAAAGTTTCTTTGGCTTGTTTCATAAGAAAGAAGTTGAAGAAACTTTTTTTTCTCTTTTTCTCCCCTTCCCCACCCTTAGCATTTCAATCAGCAAGTTTTTCCCTTTTTGACAGTGACTTGAGACTTCAGACAATTGTCACCATGCTCTGAACAGCTGATGAATTTAGACTTCTTCCCTTGAGTTTTCTAGATAAGTACAGTCAGACCCTGAATAAGTTTGCCTTCTGTCAAAGTCCTTTCTCACAGTTTTTCCCAAAATAAACACTGCTTTTCACATGTCCTTTTTCTTCAGCAGAACCTCTCTGTGACAATAATGAACAGCCTGCATTTCTAAGCTAGGTTTAAGATAAAACAGCTCCAGACTCATGGCAAGAAGAGTCCTCTGTGTTTCAAACCTGGCTTGTTGAGGGGGTTGGATGCTCATGCTGGGCATCCAAAGCAGTTTGTTCACCACTTCAAAGCTAAAGGAGGTCTCTCCTGTGTCTGATTTCAGAGGGAATTCTTCTCCCTTGGCTAACTGCATGGTGCTTGAGGCTGTGGCTGGAGTAGGGCACTTAAAGATGACACTTGAAACCTTAAGACAGGTTGGGATGTCCAGGAAAGCTTGCCTGAAGAAATCCCACCAGGGCTTTTTAGTACTCCTTGCAGCTGCAGTGTCTGGGTCAGGTTGTACTCACACAGCCATTTCTTACCATCTTCCTGCACATGAATTCATATTGTAGAATGAGTTTTGTGCAAGTGGTCTTCTCTCAGCAAACTTTTATTTTTGAGCAGCTAGAGTGAGAAGACAGGTCTGGCACTTCACTTCTAAAATAACTGAGCCCAGGTAACATGTGTATCATGTACAGAGAGGTTTGTTTCTTCCTTCTCTTGAAGAAGTAGCAGGGTGGGCAGGGATTATGAGCATTAAACTTAATCTGAGATAGTTTGATTAAAGCTCCTTGGGCTTTCCAGGATAATTCCCCCCCCCCCC
>VZRX01004635.1:37310-71774 GCA_013398075.1 Notiomystis cincta | reverse complement strand
TCCACCCCCCCCCAAGGATATATATTCTTTTTGTAAACATACGTTATATGACTTGAGTATTCTGATTTTAAAAAAAATTATGTAAGCCAGCTATGAGCAATATGTCAGTTAGAGATGGAGGGCTGCAGAGAATGAAATTTCATTTTGGGCTCATGGGAATAGGATGTGGACCCAAAAAGAATGGTTTGACTATATTTTTAAATCCCCAACTTGTACATAAAGTTAAAATTTGAAGCTCTCTGAGGCAATGCTGTTTAGATATGTATTGTAATGGAGATACTGATATGAAGTCCTTTATGTAGGCTGGCTGTCAGCCCAGCTTGGTGGGGAGCCTGAGATCTGAATGGGCAGTTTCCTGGTCAGTCAGGGACCAAGGATTCCTCCAGACAACATGGGCAGTGAGCTGGTGACTGTTTCAGTGGCCATCTGCTGTGCACTGTCCTGTTGGTAGCACAAACATATTTCTTACCTTTCTTTGTCCCCTTTTATCTTCCAAAGCTTCATTCTGAGGAGCACTGGAGGAACCATGTGCTTTGCAGTTTGGGAGTTACTGATTTTTCTTGATTAAACTTCCAGCATTGTTCTTTTCTCCTTGTGATGCATCTGGCACAACTTCTCACTTCTTTCATTGTGCATGCTTGAATTACAGGATTATTTGATGTAACTCTCCCTGTACTTTCTGAGGCAGAAGATTCTTATGGGAATTAGATGTTTATAACAGGAAGCAGCTCCTTGGGTCATCAAATTCTGTGTTCACAGTATGTGACAGATTTGCTGCTAATAGTTCTCAGGAAAACCTCAATATACGAGGAGAAAAATTCAAATCCTGATGAATAACATTGAAGGATTTTTTACCCATATATCTGAGAGGGAAAGCTGCTGTCTTTGACTACATGTATCTGAAGTCATTATTTCCGAGGTTTTACTGGGAATAATCAATTTCATTTCAAACCTAAATAACAATTTGTCAGCTTTTACCAGAAATGCAACCACAAGATAAATCTAATGTCTTCATTATAGCAAGAAGAGCATGTAAAATGCATAATACTAAATACCTAGATCACAGCAGAGTTCTGTGGAACTCATTTGGATTCTATGACTTAAAACATAGGGTTGTGCTCCTTCCTTCTAATGTGAATGTCAGTTTAGCAAAGCTGTGCATCTTGTAGGAAGAGCAGTCTCTAGAACAGGTGTCAAGCTTAAGTATGTTTCTTGTTCTTTACTTTGCTTCTTCTCATCTGTTATTCTTTTGGTGCTATCACTTCCTGTCTTTTTAATTATTAATTAATTAATTATTAATCACTGAGCAAGAAAAAAAGATTTTAAGGTAAGTGAATTATAAGAAACACATTTGCCAAAATTGTTGATACAGACAGGTCTTGCAAGAGAAAATCATAGTGTATCATTTTTGACCCAGAGTCAAGAGGAACCTCAGTCTGTATGTACTTCAGGAGCTGGATCTCTGTACCTTTCAGGCTTTGAAGCTCTGGATGAGGCAGGGGGAGACCAACCAATGCATTTTTCCTAATCAGCCAGTTGGCTGGGCTGTATTCAGAGAACTCAAAAGTGTCTGGAGAGTACTGAACTGTGGCAGCACTGGGATATTAAAAATTGTCTTGTGTGTGTCTTCAGGGTATTTTGTTCACCTGTGCAGTAATTACTCTTTAATTGTCTTTGATTCAATTAAGAATGGTTAGAAGAACAACTGCAATTACAGGTAGGTCCCAAAGGAAGCCTTTGGATTCATGTTGCTGTGAATCATCAAGAAGCTAATAAGCACTTAAAAGTATATACAATACATATTCATTCTCAAGAATTTAAAAAAACAGTTACATTAAAGTATTTAAAATATATTTCTAAGTATAATTATTTTTTAAAGGATGATTCACCTGTGTATTTATTCCTGTGCTTTGTTAAGTTTACATTATATATATTGTCCTGTTGTTGCAAGATAAAGCAGCTTCTATGAATTTTAACTGACACTGTGAAAGTTGAAATTGATGATGTCTTATGCATTCTTCACTGGCAGGTTCCAGTTGCACACTGTTTTGGGCCTCCAGGACATTACAAAAGGAAGTTTTGCACTGTGTGCAGGAAGTCCCTGGAGTCACCTGCCTTTCGATGTGAAGGTAACGTAAACCTTGCCTGTACGGCCATCTCTGTGTCACCCAGTAACCTTCAGTCTCCTCACATGGCCTGCCTCGAGTGCTTGAGACATTTTTGGGTTGTTTATTGTCCATTCATGGATCGTGGGAAGGTGTATTCAGACTAAGGAATAATACATCAACCACCTTCAATAAACCACAAACTCTGTCAAACCTGTACGCTCTTTTCATCCTCCCTCCAATTTACTTTGAGCAAGTCTGTGGTGGTGTGCCATGAATCCATGCCTGAGATGTGCAAAGAATGAGGAACTATTATGGTGAAAGAAAGACTTGTCCTGTTGAGGTAATTTATTTCTGTTTCCAGTGGAAGCTTTTGATACAGAGAATCAGGTATTCATATTTCTAGAAAAGAATGTAGAATTTCCTGTGTTACTAGTCTCAGATATCTGTTACTTGTAATGAGGATGAGGTACCTTCAATGGAAAGATATTTGAAAATATTATTAGTCAAAATAGCACTGCTCTGAGTGTTCTGACATGGGTTCTCTGAAAAAACAGTAATTAAAGAAATCACCCAAACACCAGATTTTTTATTTGAAATACATGTTGGCATGAGTACATGACTGATTTTGGTGTACAACAGCTCTTTAATTCTCTCTTGTCTTAAATGTTTATTAGTTGTTGTTCAGTTGAGTTGTGAGGTTAAATAGAATTTACTGTTTTACAGGAATATTACCTCTGAAATGTTTAAAGAAAAAAAAAAGTCTACTGAATGAAGAAGCAATTCTTCAGGGAATTGAGTTCCTTCCAAAATTGCTGTTTTGCTCAAGATAATGTCTTATTTAATATGATTTTTCTATGTATATATGTAGGGGAAGCAATCCTCTTTGATCAGGGCATTTAGACTTAGAATGGTACAGTATTTCTGTTTCTGCTTTTGTCTGCTGAGTTGCATAATGGAGCCAAACTGTTCTTCTGACTTAGCTTAATACTACAAATCTAGTCTGGTTTATGATGTTCATGTCTGAAACTAAAATTCAGAGCTTTTCCTGGTCTCTTTACTATAATTAAGATTAAAAAGAGGATTAAGATGGAGTTACCTTTTCTAAGCAAATGATTGACATCATTAAATGTACTTATAAAATAATTTTAATCACTTGGTTTGGTCTGTTTATGTCTTAAAATAGCATAAACTTTCTTGAAAGGAAATAAAAGGTTTCACACACATAAATATTGTGGGTACACAGTAGGGGACCTGTTCTCAGAAATGAGGATGCATTTCATCTGTGGTGAAATAATTACATATACTTTATTGCTAAAAATTACAAGAGATGGATTCCAAATTCTGCTGTCAGTTACTGATTGCTTTGGATAGCTATTTTTGCTACCAGATTTCACTGGTGTCAGTTGAACACTGACTCATAAAGGTGAAAGTTGCTTTTCCTTTTCTTTCCAAGAAGAAAGGATGAAAAATAAAAGAAAATAAATTGGAGTAATCCATACATTTTTTTGGTGCTGAATTCTTTACACAAGTTTCTTATTAAGCATTGACCAGGAATAGCAGATGTACTGGAGAAGGAGGCAGTTAACATTTTAAAGGCTCTCCTTTTAAGTTTATGTATGTGAAATTAGTCAGGTTGGGTTTTTTGGCAATCATAAAGAAGTTTCATAACTAGCTTGGACAGAAGATCATCATCCTGTTATGAGTTAAAGAATTATGCAGATTATGGAATGGCTGATAAAGATGAAATTTCTTTTTGTAGAACCTCTAATTTGACTTGATCTTCACATTCAAAATCGTCCTCTTTCCTACAGCAGGATGACACTCCTGCCATTCAAATGAACATATTTCTTACCAGTTCTGCAGTAGGGTTGGTGCTAGATGTGAATTAATAAGCCAAGGTTTAAACCCCCTCTGTGTTCTTATGAAGTATAGCAAAGGCCAGTGCATGCCTGTGTTGGCAGAATTAACAATAAAACCTCCCATGCTTTTGTAATTTCCTTGAAGTTGTAGCTTCATCTGTGGACACTTTTAACATTAGCAAGAGGATGACTCAAAGCATCTAATTTGCCTGGTAGTTGAATTAGCAAAACTGCAAAATATTCCTGTTACATCTGTGAGCAGGGAGAAGTGTGAGTGGAGGAGGGACTGTGCCACAGCTCAGAGAGCAGTTCTTGGGTGCAGTGAAGACACTGAGCATGGGGAGCTGTGTGTGGTTTGTGGTTGAATTATTTATGAGTCTTTGCTTCAGTGTGATGGTAGATTATGTCTTCTGTGGGGTTAGAATAACACAGTGGAAATTCTGCTCACCTCTGGAACAGTCCAGAGAGATTTCAAATTGGATATTACTCTCTGTGTTAGCATTGTTTTCAAGACACTTTCAGGTAATATGCTGATGTGTGCAGTTGCTACCTTCCTATCTTCGGGTTATAGTTCTCATATTTTTGTTATATGCTTGGAGAAATAACCTTTTTGACCATAACTGGAAAGATATTTGATAAAGATAAAGATACTGTCTCTTGCTTTCATTTACTTGATGAAAAATCAGACGCCTTCCCAGAGCAATACAAGTATTTACAAAGCAGCTACAGGAGGATCTTTTTCATCCATCTCTGTCTCTGGGGTCCACAGAGAACCCTCCTAAGTCTTGAAATGATGAAGATTGAGATTTATTAGTTATTGGTTGGTTTTTTTTTTTTGTTTGGTTTGGTGGGTTTTTTTAGTGGTTTTGAGGTTTTTTGTTTTGTTGGGTTTTTTTGTAACTCATCCTTTGTAGCATAACTGCAGATTCTTTTCTTTCACATGTTGTATTTAAATAATGAGGTTATTTTAGAGCAAAAACTTGCCTAAATTTTTACAGGGTTCACTAAAACTTCTTCCACCTACAGTAACTAAAATATTTTGGGAGGCAATGCTAACCTTACTTAGGAGAATGCTCTGAAAATATTATTTCTTTTTTTTGACAATGAAATAGTGATTTACCTTATATATGGTGATTGAATCAAAGTAGCCTTCAGGCACAGGTATATTGGAGTAGGCAGCAGTTCCTCTGAAATTGAGACAAAGCCAAGCAGTTGTACACACTTTCTGTAATTGGAGGAAATATGACAAGTGCTGCTAATGAGCAAAATTAGCTCAACCTTTCCTTTATATTTGCTGCATCTTTTTAACACAGAGGAAGTGGAGGAACACACAGAACAATGCTGGCAAACTTCTTTATTTTCTACCTTTGGTGAATGTAAAGAGCATGAGGGAGAGAAAGTGAAAAGGGTGGTGGAGGAGTATTGAAGGGGGAGGGAGGAAGGAGATGCAGAAACCCCCTGGAGTTTCCAGCCTAAAGAAGTTTTCTTGTTTTTGTGCTTTTAGTTTGTGAGCTACATGTGCACACAGACTGTATCCTGTTTGCTTGCAGTGACTGCCGGCAGTGTCACCAGGATGGGCACCTGGACCACGTAAGTGCAGATGCCCCTGCAGGGGAAGGTGGTCGTGCATTCTGTGGACTAGAGAAGGAGCAGTCTTGGTCTTTAGCATCACATGCTGCCAGTTATCAAAGCACTTTGTTGCTTATTGGTAGGCAAAGGACTTATGTGACTTCAGAATATACTACAAAGAGTGAGATGAACTTAAATGCTGATATGTTCACGGTCCTTTCGAGCTCTTGCTGAAATGTCTGTGGAATGTGTACAATGTCCAAATTGAAAATTTAAAAAAAAAAAAAAATCAAGGATCTTATATAAAATTTGCTTTTCAAAAGCTGTCATAGAACTCTTTTTTTTTTTTCCTGTATGTTGAACTGTTGGCTGCATTACATCCCTGGCAAACATTCTCTTGCTTCCTGCAGTCTGCATAAGGCAAGACTGCCTATTTTCTTATCTTCTCACAGTACAGTAGATACAGAATACTGGTATTTCAGGATTTTTTTTTTAAGAATTTTTTCTTTAGTGGATTGCAAAGGAAAAACACTGTGATAATTTTTTTGATAGTTTGATAAAAGTTCTCCTTTTAATGAAATGTAAGATTGTTAAGATTCATATTTATCTTGAGAAAAACTTAATGCCCTAGTCTCTGTTGCTATTTCCTCCGAGCTATTTGAATTACTGATTTTAAAGCTGGATTGAAGATGCATCTGTATCTGATTCATGTAATGCTGAGTCGTGATGTGTTCCCTCAGGATACTTACCACCACCACTGGAGGGAGGGAAACCTGTCTTCAAGTGCTCGGTGCGAATTTTGCAAAAAAACCTGTGGGTCTTCTGAGGTGCTCTCTGGCATGAGATGTGAATGGTGTGGCATCCTGGTATGTAGTGCTGCTGCATGTATTTGTGGGAACCACATATATATGGGCACATGCTTATTTAAACACTTGATACAAGCATAATTTATTTGCACGCTGTATAAATATATATTTTGTATATGCTTTGTAAACACACTTAATTTATACACTTATTTATGTAAATATATGCATGTTATATGGGAAATCTGATTTTTTAAATCCTCCTCATAGTCATTTTAATGACCAACTCTCAAAGTCACAGTGAAGCTTTGTGTAAATCCAATGGAATTTAACAAGACCTGATTATTATGGATTTGTGGTTAGAAGCCTGCCGTCACTTTGTGTTAAATCAGAATTTCTTTCAAATCATGAATTCTGCAAGGTTAAAGACTTACCATTCTAATGTTTACTCTTATTTCAGTACAGAATAGGTCTTAACCTGTGCGGTTGGAGGGTTTTTTAAGCTGTCAATATCAATTTCTGTGTTTTTCCATTCACATGACACAAGTTTATTTCCTGTGCAAGCTGATGGTACTCTTCAATAATTCTTCTGGAAACCACAGCTTTTCACACAATGATAAACAGTGTGTGGTGCAGATAACAAGTAGTCCATCCAATTAATGCCACCTCGTATTAAAATATGATGGAAGTGAAAGTAGCACCAGATGAGGTGGGAACTGAAAAGTATGTGTAAGAAATCATTCATTTGCAGCTTAAGGCTAGATGAGGTACTCCATGTAGTAATGATTTGAAGTAAAACTCTAGAGGTTATTCAATGTTTCAGGTATGATTCCAATAATTTTAATTTTTTTTTTTTTTTTTTTTGTATTGTGGTGTTTGTATTTTAATCTGAGACATAATTTCTGAGGTGGGAAGGACTGTCTTTGAGAACAGTCAAAGAAATGTAACATGCTATGTGGCCGTACATACAAAGGTACCTGTATTCAATAATGGCAGAAGATTTGCAACAGTGTAAAGGCAGAAACTATCCAGTCAGCCTTTGGAATAAAACTCAAAATAGTGTTACCTTGGAATCTGCAAGTTGGTACAGCTATGGGAAGAGGATACTGCCTCTTTTCAAGCTATTCAATATAATCTAGGCACCTTTTCCATTTCCCCCAGTGAATATCCGTATAGAATGGAATATCAGAGTTTGAAACCAAACCTTCTAACTTCTCCATTTGACTGTATGAAAACCTTTTGTTTTTAATAGAACAGGTTTGTGATCCTTGAAAGTTTCTTGACATATTAAGTCTCCTGTTATTGGTTATACAAAACCTGAATCAAACAAAAATCTAGGGTGAAAGATAGGCCATTCATTTAATGAAGGTGATTTACAAAAGGTCTATATAACCCCTAACCTGAGTTATACAATTTCGGTTATAGTTTGTTATAAATAAATTTACTTTCTTTGTGTATCACAAATTCTTAACTGATGCTGTTGTTTATAGGCTCATGCTGCTTGCTATGTAATTGTCACACCAGAATGTACCTTTGGAAGATTAAGGAATATGATTCTTCCTCCAAATTGTGTTCAGCTGTTTTCTCGAAACTTCAGCAAATTGCACTGTTTTCGAATATCGGAAAATTTGCAAACAGAATCAGGTAAAAATTTCAAAGTTGAATGCAACTAACTGCTGAGCAGGTTCAACCTAGTGTCATAATTCAATTAAGTATATTATTGCTAATTTTTACTGACTTTTGTGTCAATGCTGTAACTTCTTGCTATTTCTGGGACAGGTTAGAGATTTTTTTTAATGGACGCTGTGCAAAATGCAGGAACTTCTGTTTACCCATCCAGGGCAATTTGTGCACTGTCCTTGAAACAAAGTGAAAACCTAAAATCAGAAAATTTGTGGTGACAATGTTATCATTGCTGCAAACAGTTACTTCTTATATCATGTATACAGATATTTTATTTGTCTCTTGGATTAAGCATCTGTGCTTTTTAAGATTTCTGTGCCGAAACAATACCATGCGTCTAGGCAGGGTAATGTTCTGCTGCCATCTAGAGTGAATGTTTGTTCAACAGCTCTTTAGGAATGAGAATTCTTTTTAAGCCTGAGGTACACTGAAGTATATTTTGATTTATATTTTGATTATTATGTATCTTTGAAGCCTTTCTCTCGGTGCTTGAATGGAATAGCAAAGGCAATAAAAAGTAGGCAAAATACAGCTCATGAAAGTTAAATATTTGCAACTGCTCTTTTCTCAACCTGGCAGATTGCTCTTGAACTTTCTGCTTGAACTCATAGGTTTGGTTTTGGTGAGGAGAGTTGATCAGGAGCAAGACCCCTGTTCTGTGTTCTGTGTGCAGAAGCTGTTGCAGAAGTCCTGCTGCTGCACGAACTGCATGACCCGCGGTCTGCATAACCCAGACACACTGCAGTGACCTGTCAGAGTGTAAAGGCAGAGAGGAGGCATTAGGTTGCTTTTCTGGACTGGGCTTTTTCAATGAGTGTTTTTTCTTTGTAGTGAATTTGATTGCTAGTGGTCAAAGATGTAGTATAGCACCCACTTGAAAGTCATGGTGTTCCCAATGCTTCCAACGTAAGAAGTAACAGAAATAAAGAGTCTGGATGAGCTCAGTTTTCCTGCAGGATTCCCTGTGAACTTTGATTCAGGTCTGTTTTTAGGTATTTCACAAGTGTCCCAACAGTTTAAGCAAAGATAAAGTTGTATTATTATAACTAAGAGAAGTTAATGACAAACCTTTAAAATAGTCTTTGGTTTGAGTTTCCTGATGATAACTAAGTTCTTCTCTTCAACTGTGGTGTGTTCTTTTACTATGTCAGACTTAATCTTTCTCTTATTTTATTTTTAAATCACCTCTTAATAAAAATTGAACATGGAACACTTTAAATGAAAGAATCCAAGGTTTTAGCTGTGCCTTCTAGTCTCTTCCTTCAATATTTTAAAAGATGGAAGAAAAGGTTTTCTATTTCAGGACTTAGGCTACATGCTAAGTGTGTGAGTTCATGTTATGCGTAGTCAAGTGTTTTTAAGTAAGAATGGCTTTTTTGCATTTCTTGAATGAAAAAGTGTCTGCTACTTTGAATTGAGAGAATGAAGCCATTAGCTTGTGGTCACAAGCAGATATGTAGGGATGGAGAAATACTCGCTAACTTAATTTGGACCATTTCCAGTGCTTTATTTTGATATGAAGGGGAAAATAAAACCAGAATAAAATTCACCTTGTTTGGAAAGCCAGAATGCATTTTTATAGTCCTTAGATCTGTGTATCACAGAGATATCTCTGGAAAATCTCATTTCTAACACAGGATCTCTTTTCTGTGGCCTATGAGAATTTCCGGCTCAGCTCCCCATCATCCAGTGGGCAGCAGCCTCCCAGGATGGAGGGGCTGCTGATACCCAGGGGAGCAGGGGCCAAGCCATGGGGATGCATCCTTTCCTTCTGCTGCAAATCTGTTGCATACCTGCGAACTTGACAGATGCCTCAGCAATTGATATCTTCCTTTTTTTTCACGGTCAGTGAGCCACAGACTGTGGCTCAGCACAAGGCATGGTGAGTAATATTTGTGGTACAGTACCTGCCTTGCACTCCACTGTGCATAAAGTAGCTGACAGTGCTGTTTAGCACCTTGGTTTAGCACCTACATGCTGAATGTTCAGTACAGTGACTTCTTTTACACCAACCACATCCTGTTGAGCCTTGCTTTGAGACCTGTTGCTGGATGTTTGCCATTTTCAGTAATCTGCTGAAGATCAGGTGTCTGCAGGTCACTGCTGAAAGCAACAAATGCCATTGCTATATGCTCTGTTTCTTTGCCCAAATTCTTCCTCAAAGGCAGAGCCAAGAATTGTCTTGAACTAATTATCACACCCTCATGTGTGGAGGAAACTCAGTGCTCCAGCCTTTTAGTCCTTCTAGTTACCCATGTTCACAGAACAGACCTTCATTTTCTTACAAAACCCCACTAGCTCCTGGGATTGCTGAAAGTTACCAAGATGTGTCATGAATCCAGCAGCTCCCTGACACTCTCTTAAGATGTATTTGATGCTCCTCTGACAATGAGGATGGCTGCACCAGGAGCTGCTGCTGCTTTTCTATGGGAAAGGCATAGCCTCTGGCTGGCAGATCTTATTAAGGATTTGTGTGCATGTTAGGGATGTTTTATGGAAGCAAGGAACTTTTTTGTTGGAGAATAATTAGCATTTCTGTGTGATGGCAGGCTCATTAAGAAGTTCTCCTGACCTGGCATGCACAGAGGGTGCTCCTCTGTTGCCACAGCTGACAAAGATTGTGAAAAGACCAGTGTGAGGTACCAAAAGGTGTTGGTAGTTGCCTGGATGAGTTGCATGCCTGCTGCAACAGGCTTCTTTAGAACTCTTGAGCTACTGGGAGATGCAATGGTTGAGCAGTGTAGAGCCCCTTCCTCTTGGTAAAGTCACTGAACTTCACTGGAATAGTTTCAAGATGTAGATAGATGTTGGTGTAGATTTCCCTACTATTCAGACTGAAGGAGAAAGTGTAATAAAAAAAAGTCAGCTTCTTCCCATCTAAACTGAGAAAGAAGAGGGTTGGGAGTAATCAGGAGCAGTCATTTCCTATTGTTATATTTACTACTTCTTTTTTTTTAACTTGATTATCTGGAATGAAATTCAAGAAGGCATTCAGCTTTCTCTTATTTCAGTGTGTTTCAAGACCATACTGTCTAAATTTCTCTCCAGTTTGAAACTTGATCTGTTTGTCTGTCAGCTATAATAGGGAAAATATCTCAACACTCTTTTTGTATTTTAAAAACCACAGCTCAGAAGCATTATTTTGGTCTTTCTTGTAGACACTTGAAGCATTACCCAAATATTCAGTGAGTTACTTGGTATCAAGTTTAGGACTACTGTCTACTGTACCCTTCTTGACATGCTATGATTCTGCTTCTTGGAAGGATCTCTTGCTTTAGGATTTTGACTTCCCCAGTACCTCTTTTCCTCTGAAGGTCTACCTTTACTTGGTTTTTTTTTTTTTTTTTTTGTTTGGTTTATTTGGGGAGGGTTTCTTGTTTTGTGCTTTGATTTCTTGCTTTCTCCCTCGGCTGCATAGCATAGATTTTACAAAGGATTGCCTGGCTTACATCTTTTCCATGCTTTGCCTACATCCTAGTAAAGACTGACTGGGATTTTCAGTGGGTGTGAGTATGAATACCATTATTTGATGAGCACTTGCACTGCACTCTACTGCTACCCTCAGAGAAGGAAAATTGATCATGTTTGGGTTTGCACTGGTCTTATATGGCCCTGAGTGTCAGGAATGAGAAGGCAAGTGAGTATGTTCTTCACAGAAGCAAATACAAAATGTTCATAGCATTTATTTTAATCTTTTTTTAGTATTTTATGTATGGTTTTACAAGGGTGCATTATTTTCTGACATGTTAGCTCCCAGTTTTAGTGAGAGTGATGAGCCTGGCAAAGTCCTCTTCTGGAGAGCAGCAATTTCTTTCTCTTTGGGTGTCAATAACTTTGTTTTTCAGTTGTGGAAATTACTCCTATAACACCACTATTTCTGACTGGAAGGCTGTTACTGCAATTCCTGGATTGATTTGGTAATTTAAAACTCAACGGAAACCATCCATACGTCAGTGACAGGCAAACATCACGACTTTGGAAAAGAATGAAATACAGTAGTTGCAGTATTAAAGCTAATAGTATAAGGATCTCAGATATGCCTTCACTGTACATACATGACAGTGCAGATTTGGGTTTTTTTAATGCTGTTTTAATACTATGAATTATTATCGTAAAACAGGTAGAAATGAAAGTGTGCTTTTCTGACTGGTTCCTTTTGGGTTAGCTTGTTTGATGGAAACTGTTCTTAAATGAAAAACACCTTCTCCCCTCCCCTCCATTCAAATTAACAAAAATCCTTTCTTGAAATGTTTCTGCTTCTACAGAGGAAGATGATGATGTTGATGGGTCAACACAAGGATCAACGAAAGATATCCAAATTTCAACCGATTCAAGTAAGCAAAATTTTAGTAAGGGGTGAATAGTCACCCATTTCTTTATTCATATAATAGTCTTTATTCATATAATCTTAACCTGTACTGCCTTATGACAAAACATTAAATGGTTATTTTTCTAATGTTAGGTTTTAGTTTCAGGTCCAAAGTTTTGGTCCAACACATTTATCCAGGGCCCTACAAATATCTCCTTGGTATCTCCCATTGGTAGGTTGACATATGCAGCAGTCTATTCATTTCCTTGAAAAATAGGTCATTTCTCTCAACTTGGTAATTGAAGAAAGAAAACATGGTGGTAATAATCCATAGATAAGCAACAAATTCAAGGGGCAGACAGCAATGTCTTTTCAAAGCCTTTTGTTTGTAAGTTTGTTGGATCCAAATTTTGCTGAGGACATCAGGTGATTTTTTGGGGTTTTTTTTGCTTGGACATGTTGCAGTAAACACGATTGAGATGGGCTGGCTACTTCCTATGCAGTTAAATGTTTTCAGATGTGGAGTTTTCTGGGGTTGGTAACAACCAAATTCCTTCCTACTTTTCAGAAGATGAGGTAAAACTGCAGTTTAAGAGTTTCCCACCTCTATATCCATATTAGTAACTAGAACAACATGGTACTTGCTACCTAATGTAGCTGTATGGATTGTTGTTAAAGAGGACATTTCAAACCAATAAATACTATTTTTTTAAAAAATCCTGAAGTTCTTGCAAAATTAAGAGGCTAATTGTGCAAATGCTACTTGGATTTTAAAAAATTTGGCCCAATAAGTAGTGAAATCAGTTATGGAAGAGATCTCAAGCATCCTCTTGTTTCACTTTCTTTTCTGAATGACTTTAAGTTATGATCCACCACCTTACTTCCTTATTATGGGAAAACGCCCTAACTGCAGTTTATCTAAACAACTTTCACTTTTTCCAGTGTTTTAAGTGACTTAAGTGGTTGAGTGTGAGGACTTCTACATTTCAACAATTAAGCCTACTTCCCTTACGACTGTCAAAAAGAGAAAATTATGTAACCAGATATTTAAGCTGGATTCATTGAAAGCATTAGTACAGGCTAGTTCAGCTCTAGTTTAGCCTTCCCAAAAGAAGAAAAAGGATATGAAAATTCAGGGCAGGATACAGACTTTAATATGTCATTTGTTCAGGCCATCTCTGGACTGGAGAAAGCAGCAGTAGATGGTATATTTTCAAGGGTCATGTGAAGTATCATTAGTTGTGGTTTTAAAAGAACAGTGGTATAAAAAATTTGCTTTCTCGTAATGCATTTTTGCAAAACATAGGACAGTGTAGAGCCCAGTAACTTTGCTGTGATTTAGAAAGCTCAGCTAAAACCACACTCACAAAAAAGAGTCAGAAATAGCATTTTCTGATAAGACAGGACAGACTGTGGGGATGTGGTCCAGGGCATGGCCATGCAGTACCAACCAGCAACTTCTTTAAATGTGACCAGCTTCCTTTGTCTCCTTATCCTTCTATTTTACCATACTAGTTCTTCCCCAAACCACTTTGATCTTCCTTTGTCTCCTTATCCTTCTATTTTACCATACTAGTTCTTCCCCAAACCACTTTGATCTTCCTTTGTCTCCTTATCCTTCTATTTTACCATACTAGTTCTTCCCCAAACCACTTTGATCTTCCTTTGTCTCCTTATCCTTCTATTTTACCATACTAGTTCTTCCCCAAACCACTTTGATCTCTTGCTTTGATTCCTCTCCTGAAGTTCCCCTCACAACCTTGTACCATCCCAGAATGCTTTTCACATGTATCTCATATACTCCTGCAATCTGAGCGACCTCCGTGGTCAGTGAGGTGTCCCACAGAGCTTCCCCTCTGTGCCTCTCCCAGACCATGGGATTGATGACCTTGTGTCAGCTCGGACGTGGCTTCTCTGATAACCTACCTGATAAAGTTATTGAGGTTCACCTGCCAGCTGTTGAGCCTGTCTGTGTGTGGGGAGTTCAGTTTAACCTGTTGAATTTAACATGACAATGACACGGTTGTAGGGGGCTGTAACACTTTCACCTGTCTTTGGATAACACCATTTGTGTAACATGGGTCAGGAAGGAGCTGCTCACTGCTTCTGTGTGTTGACTCAGTACATCTGCCACATGTTTTGGGGTGTTACCATGCTTGCCCTCAAGAGTGTCTCAGTTACATTCCAGAATATTTAGCTTTTCTGAATTCCAGCTCTCTGTGTTTCGGGGGTACGTATTTCTAAAAACACTGAAAACAATTCAGAACAAATTGAATAATACTGATGTGGAAAGACACACTTTTTCTGTAGGAAAGAAGCCAGTAGAAAAGGATACGAAGTCTGTAGTACTGGAAGAAGATTTGAATTAGTAGTCTACATTCATTTTTGTTTCTTTGCTACTCTAATGGGCTTGTTGAGTGAAATGTAAAGTTAAGAGATCTAAGTCTTAATATTGGTAGCTTAAATGTGTTAAATCAACCACTGTATTTAGTCTACCAAGATACTGAAACCATAAGCATAAAAGTACCATGAAAACAACCATAGAGTTTCTGAGTTGATAGATTCTACAGACATACAAGGAGGTTTGGAAAAGGACTCCCTCTGCCCTGGGAGAGTCTCTCAGCGCTCACTGGCTGCAAGTGAACTGTCTGATTCAGCATGTGTCCGTCTTCTGCAGGACAAAATTCAGCCATCACAGAAAACCTGTTCTGAAGGAGGTTTTAGAGGAGTCTGTCTGTCAGAGAAAGAGGAGCTGCAGTGCTGGCAGCAGAGATTTCACAGCATGTCCTTACACAGCCTCTGTTTTACCTTGCTCAGATTGCTTTTCATCTGCCAAGTAAGAGATAAAATAGTTTTGTATTAGATAGACACAAGTCATCGGCTTACAGATTGTTTATGTCTTGTCCCAAACCTGCTGACAGTGCAGAGGAGAGCTCCACTGTAATTCTGCAAGCAGGAACAAACTTTTCCAGAAGAAGCAGGGAGAGCATATCAGGAGGGATTTTTCCCTTAAAGACACTTAAGAAAACTTTAAGCTTTCATAAAAAGGGCCATTGTGTTCTTCTATAACTGCTTACAGATAACTAAACGTGTCACGTGTTCCTCGGCAGAAGCTTGGAAAGGCTCTAAAACCCAAGAGAAGAAGGGTTAAGAAGTGGCTACCAGAATGGGAGGACAGCTGTTAACACAGATTTGTGTTTCAAAAATGTGTTGAAACTCAAGAAAACAAGTTCAGAGAAGGCACACACCTGCAAATGGCTCTCCTGGAAGAGGTAGAGCTAGAGAAAGAAGGAAGGAAGGAAAGAAGGAAAGAAAGGGAAGGGAAGGAAGGGGAAGAAGGGAGGGAGGAAGGAATCTGGGATTCTGAAAGCTCTCTTCAAGGGCAATAAAAGAAAAAATACATAATTCTTACCTACATAAATGCCATCTTTAGGTTATGAATCCTAATACTGATACAAACCAAAATTTGATAGTCCCCATTGTTGCAATATGAAGCAGCAGTAGAGAAGGAGAACATAAATCATGTAAATAACAGCAGTTGTTTGGGGAAGAATGGTTCTTGGTAAGCTGTGTTGCTAGAATTTAGTCTTTTAAGAGTAATTTTCTCAAATACACTCAGTATAGGCCTCTAGCTTTCTTAAGTGACAAAACCATTCAGGACTGCATCCTTTTCCTATCTAAGACACATGTAAGTCTTTTCAGAAGCCATGTCCTGTCTGTGGGGATTTGGAAGTCAAAGGGAACATGAACTTTGGACTCATCCAATGCTGTTTTATCCTTTTCCCAGGAAAACTTGGTATCTTAGCTTCTCAAATCAAATTCCGTAATTTGGTAAATTATGCCTGGAGTTAACCTTTTGTAGTTATTTTCCCCTTGAAAAAGGGTAAGCCTGAATAACAGGTTATTTTCAGCTCAGAATCCCATGGTAAGGAAAAAAAAATAATGTGTTTCTTAGGAGAAAGTCCTGATAGTGTGTACTCTGATCCAACAGGAAAAGATAAAAGACATTTAGGAGTGAGGTGCCAGTATTACAAAACAGGCAATAACTCTTTTAAATACCACAATTTGATAAGTGCATCTTTGCATATTAGCAAGGGGTTTTATGTATATACACTGTATAGGGGGAGGTAGACTTCACTTCTGTAACTGGATCATTTTCTAATATTTAAAAATTGGAACAGGTGGAAGGAAGAGCTTTATCTAACTTCTGAAGTGGTTATACTTGAACTTCTTGCCAAGGCTAGTTAGACAAATCAGATTGGCATAAGACACCTCTTAACTTACATGTGTTGGATGTGCTCTTGACTCAGTGAAGAAATGTATTTTTGCATGACTAATTGCAGTATGTAGCTGTTTGTTCTTTTGTTAATGTGCTTGCAGAAGCTCACGTGCAAGCAAGCCATTTTTCACTGGGTTGCAGTAAAAGCATCCCTTGTGAGGAGGACAGTGACAAAGTTAAATGTGATTTTTCACTGCCAAAGTTGAGGAGGTTTTTGTGTGATGGATACCAGATTAGCAGCATTATTGTTTATTTAACTAAGAAATATGCTTGAGCTTAGGACATTACTACTGGTCTGTAGCTCTAAACTTGTTCTTGTAAACCAGTTTATTTTGAGAGTCAATCCAACTGTTCTTTGACTGTTCTTAAGACATGGAGAGCTCATAAAAAGTTCTTCAATTACAATTGTGAGGGATTCTCTTAGGCTAACTAGTATCTCATAAGAGCAGACTACAAAGGCACTTCAAACGAAAACAAGTACTAGAACTTGGATGAGTGTTTTTATTCTCAGACAACTGTCTACTTTCTGGATTGCTAGAGAAAACAGAGATTTTGATAGTGTTATGAAAGTTCATACTCAGAGCATCAGCTGTGCTGTCAGAAACCAGAGTTCCCTTGTTTTCTCAAGTTGTGTTAGCTCTAAGGAAGGTCACCCAGGACACAGTGTATCTTTTGGTTAACATTTGTCTATGTTGTAATTACCATGGAGATCACTCTGACAGAAATCTGATTCTAAAAGAATTCCACTCTTTCTGGCATAAATCCAGCCAAATTTAAAGGAGTAGGTCACTTTTTGATGTGTGCTATAGTCTCAATGCAATGGTTGTTGAGTTTCAAAGGGTACTTTAGAAATGATGATATTTATATCTTCCTTATATTGTGACTAAAAAGAAATTGACAACAGACACAACCACTATGATAACTGGAAAACTGAAAATCCAACTAATGCTACTTTTCATATCAACAAAAATAATTGAAAAGTCACAATGTATTGTACTAGGTTGGGTGTGGTTCTGAGCAACCTGATCTAGTGAAAGATGTCCACGTCAGGATTTGTGCTCCATGATCCTTGAAGGCCACTTCCAACCCAGACTGTTTTATGATTCTGTGATTTTATTTGTTCTGGTTTTGTCTGTCTGTTTTAGTTTGTATATGCATCTGTTATACAGGCTTCTCTCCAAAGAGCCACAGCATGGCTGAGGTTGGAGGCAGTATGGAGGTCATCTAGGACAACCTCCTGCTCAAGCAAGGTCACTCAGAGCAGTTTGTCATGTTCAGGAAGGGTTTGAATATCATAATAGAATCATAGAATGGTTTGAGTTAGAAGGGACCTTATAGTTCATCTATAGTTCATCCCAACCCCCCTGATTATGGGTAGGGACACCTTCCACTAGACCAGCCAACATAGCCAGTTTTGTCCCAGGAGAGACTGGGGTGACTTTGAAGCAGGATGGGAGGCTGTACTGGGGACTGCTTTGCTGTGCAATGAGGTCATCATGTCATGTAATGTCACATTGTGCCATGACCAGTGGACTTCATATTGAAGAAATACCCTTAAGAAGCAGACAATCTACACTGAAAAAGAAATCTAAGTACAGCTATCTCAGAATAAGGAGAAATAAAGACCATGAAAATGAAGGTTTAGAGTCTCGATTTTAAAAGACTGCTTTCACACATAAGTATTAGATAATCCTTTAGTTCTCTGGTGTCTGCTTTTGATTGAATTGGAGAATGTACACTGAAACAGAAACAGGTGGATTAGACACAACGTTTTTAGTTTCAGGTGGTTCAAGAAAGCCAGCACTGAAGTGTTCTTGCTAAGTAGTTATACACTGCAGTCTTTCCTCATAATCTGTCACTGCAGCATTGAGATATCCAGTGAAACACATTTCTGCCTGGCTTCTTGCCTGCTTTTTTTCAGTCATCAGTTAGAGATGGTTCAGTGGTTTTCTTCCTCCAGTTCCAGTTCTTTTTTTTTTTTTTATTTTTCTATGGTAAATGGCAATTTGCTAGTGTGTTTTATTGAACCTAAGTGCTGATATTATTTGAGAGCAGAAGTGTCTCAGTATTTTATTCTGTACTACAAAGTATTTCCAAACTGTAAGGGAAGCATGGAAGTAGACTCCAGCATGTAAAATATCTCCTTTACAATGTGTTTTAACAGACTGCATGATTAACCAGTTGTGTGGGTGTTACAGCTGTTATATGTGGCTTTCACTTAATATTTCTAACATTTCAAGAATTGCAAGTGGTAGCTTCTGGTGATTGTACTACTTGATGATGAATGCAAGTGTACATATTTATTGTGAGATCAGACTCTGTAACACTGTGCTATTCAGTGGGTGACTCTTGTTAATCTTCAGTCCAACACTGCAATAAAAAGGGCATATTCTGTCAGTGAAGAATTGTTCTCTCTGCTGTAAAGCATCAGCTCTCTGGGGAGTACCTGCAAGAACCTGCAAAACTGAGCAGCTTATCAGGTGTCTTCAAAAAGATGGGATCAGGAAAAGACACAAGGTCTGTCTTCATGGAATCTCCTTTTTGGTTGGAGTGATTAACTTGTTTTCCTTTCCAGGAAGTAGTAAGGACACATGTAATGCACTGATAATATTAACTTGTTCCTAAACCCTCTCAAAACTTGCCTATTCAGTGAATATTTGGTTGCACTTTGCTATTACTCTTAAAATGGTTGCTTAAAGAGACTTTGTCATATACAGCTGCCTGTACCTGAGTCATAACCCATCTTTGTGAAAGGTGAACCAGAGATCCTCCACTCTTCACCCTTTCACAGATGTCTCTGCAACAATCTGCACTCAACAGTTTGAGCATGGACTTGATGAGGCTTTAGTGAAGTGAAACACAGCAAAAGGCTGAAGGCCTTCATTTGCTCTACCTTCTTTCCCCCAGTTTTCCTGTTGTCCCTGTGTCTCTGTCCCTGTTTTCTCCCACTGCTGGTACACTTAACCAGCTGTTTTAAGGATTTTCTTTGGAAGCACATTATCAGAACTGGCAGTGCTCTGGAAGCTGTTCTTAAGGGGATGGCACTTGGTCTTGGGCTTCAAGTTGTTCAGCTTGTAAATAAATGTAGTCTTGAATGGTGAGGATGAAGAAGCAATAACATGAACAGTCTGGTTGTAATAGTTATATCAAAAGATAAAACTGTGATTACTCATCCCTCTTTCCTCTCTGAATGTACCCCTGATTTAAACAAACAGTAACAAAACAAAAATTAAAATACTCAGCCTCAAAGCTTGTCCTTTGACAAGGAGTATTCCCATGAAGAAACATTTCAATGGGTTAAAAGCAGGGTTTTTAGTAGCTATATTATACCCTTCCTATTCAGGTAGCTCTCTGATTTGAGGTGTGTGTTAATGAAATACAATTGTTTCCATTCAGGTAAACAAACACTTAAGATATTTGATGGGAATGATGCAGTGAAA
The DNA here is from genome assembly GCA_013398075.1 of Notiomystis cincta. Taxonomy (NCBI): domain Eukaryota; kingdom Metazoa; phylum Chordata; class Aves; order Passeriformes; family Notiomystidae; genus Notiomystis; species Notiomystis cincta. Next base: position 51,724 of record VZRX01004635.1, on the reverse strand, counting down.
CGCAATCAATTTCGACTTATTTCAGTTCCAAGGATTGCAAAAAATGAAGAAGTTGTGGTAAGATACCCAGTGAGGGTCAATTTTCCAGTGTGATACATATAATTTCATATTACAATAGTAAAAAGCTAAGTTTTAGAAATGTAACTCCACAACAAAAGAAATCTGTGAATGGGCTGTAATATTACAGCATAATTTGACTTCTTCATGTAATGCTCTTATTTTAGACCACCTGAGGAAATGGTGGCTTACATATCTGTAACATCATGGCAACCACAGTGTCACTTGTTAGGCTGTCATTCTGCTTCTCAGTGTTACTCTGAAGCCTGATTTTACTGATACAAGCAGTACAGGATAACCAGCTCCTTAGACCTTGCTCCTTTTCTGTAGTAGTGGTTTGATATTTATCCTGGACAGCCACCAATATTGCACTTGAGTTAGTCAGCTTTAAACACTAAAGCTTGTTGCTGTTACCCACTGCTTGGGTGTGAAAATAATGAATTATTGATCACATACTGGCTACTCCCTAGCTTTTCCAGTGCTCCATCTGGGTGGAAAGATCACCTAGTACTAAATCAAGTGTGCTGTACAGCTCTTTATTTACTTGGCTAGACAGAGACCCCACGCTGTGAGAGATAAATCCCTCTCTTTAGGGGGAATAGGGTGGTGCACAATGGAATTGTGCATGGTGAGGTCTCAGAGTCATAACAGACTTGGCAAAGAAGTCTGAAGAATGTATTACATCAGAATTTCGACAGTTTAAAGCTAAAGATCATTAGGATTTTTATCTTGATACTGTGCTCAAAATCAACAGGAGTTTTGCAAAGGGTTTGTAGTGTTCTGCATGTCAAAGATCTTTAAGAAAAACAGAAATGAAAACACTTTTATTTAGGAATGCTACTTGCCTTTCAAGCACATTTTACCAGGCTGGTGCTTTTAATACCAGGGAAGATGAATACAAGTTCCTATAAGTGAGCTGTATTGATTGCAGCATCTGTGTTAGCAGAGGTGCTGCAGGCATGGGCCCATTATGGATGTAAAATTCCTGTGTGCATCTTGCAAGGACAGCCCTTCCCTTTCCTCTTCACAGGTGTGTGGGCTCAGGGCAGCTTTGGGGTTGAGATGTTCACCAATTTTTAGCATCCCCTTAGTGCAAGAAGACTGAGTAGGCAGAATTGGGTACAATCAAGTGTAATTTACCATTCTCCTTGTGGAGTAAATTTTACTTGTGTGAATATAGGTTTATTGGACCTGAATTTTTAAATTTGGTCTTAAAATTACTATTACTTGCCAAAAATACTGTGGATTGTGTTCAAATACATTGATATCTCAAGTTTTCTTCTTTCATGTTCACTGGAATTTGTTTTCAAAACTTCGCTCTTGTTCTGATTTTTTTTGCCATTGCTATGTATCCACTGCTCTGAGGTTAGAAAATGTATTAAAGGTTCATTTCATAAATCAGACTTTTATAATGTCTATGGCTGTATAGGTATTAATGGTGTCTTTTCAAGTAGATGTTAATTTATCTTGCTGTGTTTTAGGAGGCTGCTTTGAGGGCGTACTACATAAATGATGACCAGCAGGAGTATGAGCTTCAGACCTTTACACAGCAGGTGCTGCTCTCTGATGATGTTATCAACAGGAATGATGCTGCAGAGGACAGCAACTTGGGCTCAGTATTCCGAGAATCTGTGCCTGAAGCTTGGATCATCAGAGCCAAACCAAAGGACGAGGAAGTGATCAGAATTTATCCTGCCTGGCTAAAGTGAGTATTATCCTTCTTGATCACAAGGTTATCCAGCTTGGCTTCATTTGTCCTCTGCAGTCTAGCCCTGTTTGATTTAGTTACTGAAGCTGCAGAACTCTAACAGAGAGTGTAGTTTATTTTTCTGTATTTCAGGATTTTTCTGTTCATTTTTCTGAATGGGTAGTATGCATAATATTAATTTCCAAGCCTGGAAATTCTTGGGGTTTTTTACATGCATGGAACATACTGTGCAACTTGTGCAGCTCTATTAGTACATGTTTGGTTAGAAAGGTTCAACTTTACATTAACTACCTCTGTAAACAAATGATGACATACACATCACTTGAAAAATTGATAGATTTTTTCGAAGAAATGTGAATTAGGAAGATCTACAGTGCAGCTTCCCATGGGAGATGAGGAGGAAAACAAACTTTTAAAAACCCTATACAATTTAGCACTGCGACAGTATGAATTTTAAGCATGCTTAGTAGTGGAATCAAAATGGTCTGGACCTACTAATTTCTGAAGAACTGTGGGATAAAATTTAACCATGTGTTCATTTTGCTGTTGCTGCTGCATTGACAAGTTTTATGAAAGACTTGCAGGTTATCTTTGTGATTAGGAGGAAGCTAATCTGCAGTGCTACAACTGTAATTAGCAGTTCCTTGAGTTGAAAATGATTTCTTGTCTGTGGCACTGATACCACATTTACCATAAGCCTCAGCAAACAACTTTCTTCAACTAATGCAAATATATTTGAGAAAATTCTATACTTAGTTTAAAAAGGTACACACATGATAGGTCAAATGATTGATGACTAAAATAAGTCTTTTTCTCCTTAGGGTGGGAATGGCGTATGTTTCTCTACGAGTAAATAAGGATAGCACTGTGCAGACTGTGATCAAAGAAGTGCTTCCTTTACTTGGAAGGCAGGTAAGTGAAAGATCCTAAGCACTTCCATGTACCACCTGAGTGATCCTGTAGTACATATTTTTCTATTCAGAAAAATTACAGTCCCTTAATTTACAGTTAATGTAAATGTTGTTAACATTTGGTAGATGATCTTTTGTGACTGGCATGCTGCTCAAAGCTTAACACAATCTTCAGGATGGGTAGGCATGGTTGCTCTGTACTGGAAGGTACCATGAATTTCTGGGTCAAGCAGATTTACTTGCATAAACTCCATGATGCTTGGGGTGCAGCATAGTTTTACTAGTTGTTTATGTCTTGGAATATTTAAAACACACTTATGTATGTAGCTACTTTGCTAATTTCACCCTGTTGGGAATCACTTCTAGGATGATCATGCTTGTCTCCAAATTCTTAATGCTGCTCTGAAGAAAATTGCAAAATCACAGAATATCTGAAGTTGGAAAGGACCCATAAAGATCACTGAGTCCAATTCCTGCTCCTTGCAGGATTACCTAAAAGTAAAGTGTATGACTAACAGCATTGTCCAGACACTTCTTGAACTCTCACAGACTTGATGCCATGAACATTTTCCTAGGGATCCTGTTCCAGTGACCAGCCATCCTTTCAATGAACAACCTTTTCCTAACATCTAATTTGAGCTCCCATTAATGCAGCTACATTCTCTTTTCCTTGAGTCCTATCATTGGTCACCAGAGAGAGGAGATTGGCACATCTCCCTTCACTGCCTGCCTTAAGGAAGCTACTGACCATGATGAGGCCACCCCTCAGCCTCCTCTTCTCCAGGGTGAACAAACTGAGTGACCTCAGAGAGGTCCTTCCACATCTTGGCATTAGGACTTTTCATCATCTTGGTCACTCTGCTCTGGACACACTCTAATGGTTTGTTGTCCTTCTTATAGTGAAGCACCCAGAGCTGCCCCAGCCCTCGGGGTGAGGCCGCCCCAGCTCAGAGCAGAGCAGGACAATCCCCTCCCTTGCCTGGCTGGCCATGCTGTCCCTGATGGCCCCAGGACACGGGTGGCCCTCCTGGCTGCCAGGGCACTGCTGGATCAGGTTCAACCTGCCACTGACCTAACTTACAAGATCTTCTTCCACAGGACTGCTCTCCAGCTCTCATTCCCCATTTTTTATTTTTAACCAGGATTACCCCATCTCAGGCTGAGAATCTGGGAGTAGCTCTTGTTAAAAATTTCATATGGTTGGTGATTGCCCAGCTCTCTAGTGCATCCACATCTCCCCATAAGGATCCCCTACCCTTGAGGGAGTCCACACAGTATTTCATCAGGAAATTCACTGTGCATTTGATTTCTTCACCAAGACAATTTATTAAAACATTAAAGAGCACTGCAGAAATTTTCTTCCTACAGTGGCAAGCAGCATCTCCTTAGCCGCTAAGGGCTGCAAGGAAGGACTCAAGGTTGAAACAGCACCCATATTCTTTACTGTCTGCTTTGCTTCCCACATCATTGGAAAATGCTAGATACGTCTTGTAATCTTGTAAATGCACATGCTTTCCTTGGAAGAGAATCTATTTTCAGTCTGCCTGTCCTTCTTAGTGTTGGTGCCAAAACAGCATGACTTTCAGGAAACATGTTAGTAGGCTTTGCTATCATGCCAGGCCATTGGCAGGCCCAGCCTCGCGAGTGTGGCGGCACGAAGCTGTGGCGTGCACGTTTCAGTCAGCACCTGTGGCTTGTGAGCAGCCCAGCAAGTCAGCACAGCTCCACTCCCCCAGGGCACAGCCGTGCCCACAGAGGGTGATGCTGCCCTTCGTGGTTATTTACAGGGTACACCAGAACACGCACGTGACCAGCTCTCTGCAGCAAGTGATAATCATGGATCTGTCTAGGTGTATCCAGCTTGTAAAGCATGCTGCTTGTTTTGGCTACAGGATACTTCCAGGATTTGTTGTCAGTCCGTTTCCTCAAGTGCTGTGGACCTTTTAACAAAAATTGGAACGACCATGTATGAAGTTTTGTCTCATCTGAAAAAAGCAACTCTCAAACAGTATAGTTGGAAATTCTGTTAGGGAAAGATCTGCACATCTCTGTACTCGGGCAGCTAGCTATATGCTGTAAGAGACTTAATTCTTTGGCTCAATTGCAGCTTCTCCAGCAGTGATAATTTTTAAATGCTCTACTTGTTTCTCTGCATAAACATGTACATACAGGAAATCTCCTTTTAATATCCAGAATTTGCCTGTGCTGAAGATGCTCTCCAAGTTGTTTTCATCAAGTGTCAGGCAAAGCACACGTAGGCAGCTGAGGCTCTTAACACCCCTGTTCATGACATTTAAAGCAAGATCATTTGTCTCTTGAGTCTCAAGGCCAAAATCTAAGACCCTTTCTCAATCCTGAGTGTCATATGTTTGCAGGGTTTCAGTCATTGTTGTGAAGGGTTCAGCTCTTGGCTGTGCCAGCTTTTCTGGTCCAGCTGCAAGGGACTTGAGTGGTCCCTGGCAGTAGCTTGGGGAAGAGACTTTTATTCCATTGGTGCCTGTGGAGTGTCCCAGGAGGTGAGGAGTGGTCAGCCTGTGTTTGCCAAGCTGGTTCCTGGGCCATCTTCTCAAAGAGCAGGCTCATTCCCAGTCCTGCATGCTCTCTCTGGAAGATACCTTAGATGAGCTGCTCATTGCTGAAGCAGGAATGAGATTAACCATGCTGTATAGGGTCCCCCTCACAATGTGGCTGTGAGGATGCCAATGTTTTTAGGAGCATGGGAGCATGATGCCATGAGTGTGTAAAATGAAGATTATTCCTGTCTTGGAAGGCGTTGGTTAGAGGAAGAACATCATGGTTGATTTAAAAATATTTTAGTTTTTAAAAGTATTTAATCTTCCATGCTCTGTTATGCACTGTGTGCAGGATATAACACACAAAAATGTAAACATCTGGCAAAATTATGTCATTCAGAAGCTGCATTTACGTGCTATATCTTTTGGCAGACCGAGTGCCTCCAGAATTTCAAATTGGTGGAAGTGCTAATGGGCAGTAAGCAAGGTAAGTGAAGGAGCATTAGCCAAAGAGACATCTGATTTCCATGGGGTTTTTCCCTATTCTAACAGTCACAGTTCATTTTCTAAAATAAGAAAACACAAATGAAACTTCATGATGATGTTAAAATACTTAATCAGAAGTGATGCTGGTTTTTTTCAGTCTTGTGTGTCCTATGGGAATAGGGTTCCCCTTCATTATTACATAAAAACTCATTTGTGGTTTCTGGTGGGTATTGACAGTTTTGCCCTGCTTTGGGGAGCTAGTTTAAGTGACATAATTTTCTTAATTGCAGTTATTTATTAAAAGTTAGTTCTAAAGTTCAAATGGATCTCTTCTTCTCTCTTCTTTCCCCCTGACACAGCCCCCACAGAGGAGTAAGTCTGAGTCGTAAGACAGTCCAAGTAATAAGTTTGTGTGTTAGGAAGAACAGAAATCTGCTGTCCTAGAATTGCTCAAGTTTTTTGTGACCCTGCAGGAGCTGGGCTGGTGTTCTCCATGCTGACATCCTTTTGTGCCTCAGTATTTGTAAGGTTACATGGAGGAATAAATAGAGACATTGAAGTAGTCTAATGCTCTGACCACAGCTGAATAAATATCTTTGTAGTTCAGATACTGTCTCAATGCTTTGCTCTATTTGTGAGCATTATTGGGAGGTTGTTTTATAAGGTTATTGTAGCTTTGTGAATTAGTTGTATGCAGAGCTGTACTTTTTCCCTAATTTTTTTTCTTACTGTTTTTGTGTAATTGAGCCTGATAATAATTTACATGCTTTCTAACATAATTAATGTTCTTGCCCTCTTCAGTTCAGCGCATGGTCTTGGACAATCAGGAACTGGTTCTTAACAGACTCAAGGACATAAGAAAGGTAAATCTGAAAAAGAAATAAGATCTTTTTTTTCTTTTTTCTTTTTTTTTATAGCAAGTACAGAGTCCCCTTTCTTAGAGATAAAGTGAGTTATTGGTTACCCCCTAAGCAGGCTCAAGGGTAGAGAAGCTAAGTGCTTGAACTGAGGTTTGTTTCTGTTCCTGATGTTCTCTAGGCGTAGAGGACATGATTGCTAAGTGCAGAACTATTTTGGATTTTGCTTCACAGTATCTTCTTGCCAACTGTCATGTCATTTATTTTCCTTTATTTTGGTAGACTTCAATACGTCAGATGAATCAAACAAGATTTTACATTGTGGAAAACAGCAAATCCATTGTACAAGTAAATTTGTTTGTTGGTGGCCTTCCACCTCAGCTTTCCCCTGAAGAATACACAAATATTCTGAAGGAAGAATTAGCTATCAAAAGTAAGTAAACAGGTGCATTTTCAGACATGTTAACTTGTACAGAACAAAATGTAGTAGCATCAGTTGCTCATTTTTCTTATAATTTTAACTTTTTCTGACTTTATTTTAAGAAATCATTCAGCCTTTTACTCTCATGTGGGCTTTTTAAATCATTTTAATATGCTCAGAGTTGCAGGAGAGATGTGACAGCTCATTATTTACAGAGTATTACATTACTTGAGTTATATGTGACTACACCTTTTTTTTTTCCATGTTTGTGTGAAAAAGCATCACTTTTTAGAAGAATTATACCTACCTTAAACCATGTGCAGAATGTCCCTTGCCTTTTTTAACCTCTGACACTTTTTGCCTGGGCTGTTTTCCATGTTATTCATGAGCTCTGTGCCCTGTCTTGGAGAAGTTTGAGCAGTGTGTGCACACACATATGGACAAACACTCAGGGAAAAGAATTTATTTTTCTTTTTCAAAGAAGTGTAACTGAATTTTCATAATACTCCTTCAACCAATACTTTGTGTAAACAGTGTCAGGAATGTGTCATGCTTTTTGTTGTAGGAAACAAAGCATTTTTACCAATCTTTTATGTCACTTGAAGAGGAATTAAACTTGAAATGCCAGAAAGAATTCTTAGTCACCTTTTATGAAAATCAGTTTAGCTTTTCTTACTTGCAAAGTAAACTTGAGAGGGAAAGTGTTAGCTAGAGGTTCTCCCTATATTTGTATAACTTTTAATATTTATTTATATTATATTTACGTAACTTTTAAAAATACTTTAAATATTTACTCTAAATGTACCCAAGGTTTTATGTGTTTATATTTTTACCCTTTGCAGCAAATGTAGTATCTGTGAGTCATGTTTATCAAGCACAAGGTAAGCATTAAAATTTTTTGTCTTGCAAACAATGTCTGTGTTCAAAACTGCAGCCTAACACTAGAGGCTGGAAGCTCAGAGTGTGTTAGTTCTACTACATAAGCAAAAAGCCCTTCAGGTAAAATGTAACACATTGTATTCAAGAAGAGCAGTTGATTAGTGTTGCCTTATTAAAAAAAGTTAAAAGGTTGGCTTCGTGCCTTATGTACCAGAAGGTGGTAATATTTCATCATATAAATGAGTTTTGAAGATGAATTTCAACTGAACTGTTAAAAGTTCTTCAAGTGGTCTCTCTTTGACTTCGAGAATACTAAAATTTGGTACTGCTTTTGGACTCAGTAGGACTGTTTCATAGTCACTGTTTCCTAGCAGTGTTAAGAGCTAGAGTTCAATGACTGAAAGTTGAAGAAAATAAATGCATTCTTCCTTTGAGCTGTTTCTTTTCTTTTGCTGTATGAATTTTATTTCAGCAAGGTCGGAGAAGCCATGAGGCTTCTGAGGGCTGGAGCAGCAGTGGCTCTGGGCAGCTTTAGTGCAGTGGTCAGGTGGAGATCTGCATTTGGTAAAAATCTAAAGTGTGGAATTTTCTCTTCTGTATGTTTAGATATCTGTAGTTGAGATGTTTCATGTCCTTTGGCAGGCTTAACTTACACATCTGCTAAATGGATCTTTCTATAGCATGGTTTTGAAGACTGCTGTGTGCTTCCTTTGTGTATTTGCTGTCTCCATACGACTAATTGATACTGATTGATTTTGATTTTTTCATAGGAAAAGCTGTAAAGCTTTCAGATGTACCTTCTCCTTTTCCTGTTTGTCAGTGGGGAATACTTGGTTTTGTGATACTCTTCCCATGTCACAGCATCATTAAACCAAATTTACATGCATGTGGTTTTTTGATGTTTCTGCTTGTATGTGATTTTTATTGCCACTTTCTTCTTATATTTGTATTTTTGTGGTTCTCATAACTTTCTAGCTCTCCCTTTTTGTCACAGCCAGATTATGTTACCAGCCTACATCTCATATACTGTCCATTTTTGTCTTATCCTGCCCTGTTTTCCTCCTCACCAAGTATCTTACTTTACACTAATTTGTCAGTGTTTATTTTGGTTTTTTCTCTTTTGTCTTCCTTTCTTCCCCAACTTCTCCATTCAGAACCTAAACCAACATAAAGATCTAAACTGGATTATCAGCCCAAATATTTGCATGCAGTAATTCTTACTGAGGTATTGTTAATGAACAGAACTAATGGATTTTTAATAATCAGATACAAAATTAAACGTGATACCTCTGTCTTTGGTACATGATGAGAACAGAATGTTAGTTATGATAGAGAGTATGCAAATAGGCCCTATCCCTGAAGCTCAAAGGAAATCTTTAAATATGCATCAGTTCTGTGCTGCAGTTCTTGTCTTCAAGTTGCTTTGCCTTAACAAAAATCTGAGGTGTGTTCCAGGGTAGGAAGGAAGGTTTAAAAACAGAACAACACAATTCAACTGATAACAAACAACTGCAGGATAAGTTTTGCTGAATAATGTCCTCAGTAAACTAAGTAAACTTACGCTGTAATATTCTAATAATAATAGAAAATATAACAAGTAGTTCTGATGCCTCTTTACAGGTGCTGTTGTACTCCAAATTTCATGTTTTTCTGAAGCTGAAAGAATATATATGCTAGTTAAAGATACTGTTGTCAATGACAAGCCTCTGAATGCTGTGGTGATTCCTACAGTTATGGTAAGAGATAGGTTTGAATTTAAAAAATGTCTTTAAAAGAAAAAAACTACTGTCTTAAAACTCTTTGTGCTAGAACTAAATGAAAATATGTTTTATTCAAAGAGGCCATACTGTAAATAGAGTGATGGAAAAAAAATACTTCAGAGCCTGTTCTTCATATATATGATATATTCAGTGAGTTAAGTAATTTGTCCTTTTATTGTTGAATTGTCAATCTACAGCTGCCTAATTATACAACTATGAAGGTGAGAAAACCAACTTTTTCTCTTTATTTCTTTCAATGATCAAAAGTTAAGTGGGATTTCAGTTTCAGCTGGTATGTCTTAAAATGCTTACAAAACTTTGTTAGGGGAGCTAAATGTGCTTCCTCACTAACCATGAGGTGAAGTACTTCTGCTTATTCTCACATTGACATTATCTTTATTTCCCCCATTCTGTAGCAGAGGCAGTCTGACTTTGTTTAGCCCTTGAGGGTTTGAGAAGAACATGGTCTTCTGAAAGACTTAGTGCAAGAGTCCTTTCACAAACTTAGGCTCTATTCTGATTTATTCTTTTTGCTACAAACCACTTTCATATGAATCAGTTTGTTCAGTAATAGTTTCATGTTAATAAAGTAGCATCAACGTGAGAAGAGGAAAATGATTAACTGAGTGAAGTGATATTTTAACCAGGATTATGTAGGTTCTGTCCAAAAAAGAGTGTTGCCGTAGTTACTTTCTGCTGAAGTGTTGTGTATCTTGCAGTTACTACCTTTCTGGAGCTGCATTGTGGCAAGCAAAGTGAGAGTATTTATTTGACTTCTTGGAACTTCACAGAGGGTCAAAAAACTACATTATTAGTGAGAATTATGAAACAGCTTTAGATAGAAGGGTGTCAAGTTCAATGGCCATAGTTCCTTACTGACATATCTGCTTTCACTGTTTAAAAATGAATACTTGCCAAGGCTTTCTGTAGGCAAAAGTATGGTTTTTGTATAAGTAGATACTAGTAGAAGTGCTCATATGCAACTGGCAAAATCAAAAGTTACACCCCCTCCTAAAAAAGTGAGAGCCTTGTTCTTATGCATGCATAGGAAATATGTTTTGTGAAATACTTAGAAATTAAGGCCCCCTTTGTTCAAATTAGGTTTCAGAGTGCCTGTTTTGAGAAACAGAAAGCAGCATGAACTTTTGGATCCTTGTTCTTGGTGTTTTTAGGCAAATGCATTATGAGCCTATACTTGGTGTCTGCAGTGTGAAGTTGAACCTACTCCAGTCTGTTGATTACACATGTCTGTTTTGCTGACACTGGATATGTTTGAAGAGAACTTCTTGATGCCAGGAAAATGTGGATATTGCTATCTGTTATCTCATGCAAGATATTTTTTAGAAACTCCAGTTCAGGGGACTGCTAGGGATTAATTTCTAATATGTAAGCAGGAGAGAGGGGCTGTGCACAGGCACATTGTATTTCCATTTCAGCATGTGTTGTTTATATTTGGTCATCTCACTGAAAGGAGCCAGGAGTTAATCTAAATGATACTTCAAGTGTTGTTTTTTATATGATTCATCCACCCAGCTTATGCCATTCACTAATTAGCCAGGGTAGACGAACAGTTGATTATTGTCTTTACTTTGGGTAGCAGTTGGACTAGCTGATCTCCTGTGGTACTTTCCAACTCAGGCTATCTTTTTAGCCTGTGATAATATTAGTCTTTGTTTATAAGTGTGATGATTTAAATACAGTACCAGGAAATACACAGGAACTGACACAAAACTAAATTTACACCATGTTTGACATTCCTTTTGTGAGTGAAATACAAAGAAACTGGGAATGGAGGACTAAAGATTTTTCCAAATTGCCAATTAAATTAGAGAAAAAAACAACCAACCAAAAAAACAAACAACAAACCAAAATAGCCCTTCTTAAATATTGGTAAAACACAGAAGTATTGGTGTTTAGCAGGTTGCTAATCTTATTTTTCTGCTAGCCTTATTTCTCTTCAAGTTTCTATGAAATTTGCTTACTCTGTGTCTGATATACCATGTAAGGAGGAGGCACTGTTCTTGTCTGGCATGCTCAGGTCTACCTGGAGCAATTCACCCTGTTATTACCATTACTGAGAAGTTTCAGTGCAGAATCAGTTTGCATAAGCTGCTTATTAGAAAGTCAAGCAGTTACTGTTATCAGATGTCTTGATCTGTTCTGCTGTTTCAGGCCTTTAAGAATTTCATCAAACATTTTTTCATTTTACAATATTCAAATAAATTAAAATACTCTCTTCACTGAAGTGTGGGGAAAAAAAGTGCAGTATTTTATAAAGCTGTTTAGCTGCTGTGTGTAAGGAACTGTGGGGACAGCTTCACTCTTTGGTATAACATAAAGGTGAAAGACATTGCAGGACTAAATTTTTTAATTCAGAATAGATTTATCAGAACTTATTTTGAAGCACTGGCAAGCAAGGAAGTCAGCAGACAGGTGCGTGAGGCCAATACCAGCACAGGTTTTTGTGGCTTAATCACTAATGCCTTTGACTAGTGGAGTACCCTCTGATATACAGTGTTTAGATTGCCTAAGAGTAGCAGGAAAAGAAGTAGAAGGTTCCCAAATTGATGAAACTTTTCATGTCATTCATTCTACTAAATCCTCACACAAATATTCACATCTTAATCGCATCATAGTTAAATGAGCCTTTTAGCCAAAACATGAGTGATTACTTTTTACTCTTCTGAAAAGGTTGTCACCTTTTTCAGCCTTTGCTGGAAGAGTTTTCAAGCATTGGAATGGACTGCCTGGGGAAGGGTGGAGTCATCAAACCCTGGAGGTGTTAAAGAAGTGACTGGCCATGGCACTTAGTGCTGTGGTCTAGGCAAGAAGGTGGTATGCAGTCAAAGGTTGGGCTCGATGATGTTACAGGTCTTTTCCAACTGTAATGATTCTGTGATTCTTCCATTTCTGCAATATGCCAAAAATTAAAGAAAAGGCTTGGAGGTTGACCCAGCTGCTGCTCCAGTTGTGTTGCGACACCTTGCACATAATTCCTATCAGATAATGAGTCCTTGCTGGCCAGGGTGGATAAATTTTGTGCTTGAGGCATTGTGAGTCCTTGCACATGGAAGATGCTGCTGGCAGCCGTTTGCAAGTGTTGAGTTCTACTTGTCAGAGATGTCTGCAGTTCCTGGAGTCAGCCCACCAGCAGGGAAGATGTGCCGTGGCTGTCTCACTGGTAGGCTGGTGGCACAGAACGCCTTGTTCTGCTGTGTCATGAGATGTGATTACACAGTACAGTCAAAGAAAGGGGATTAGCGTGGGTAATAAACATCTTGCCCCAGTTTAAAGCCGTGTTGTGCTGCTCCTGAAAAATTAAGCAATTCACAGTGACTGTCGGAGTGCCTAAATCACGCAGCCTCCTTCAGCTGTCTCTAAGAAAGGAGCAATAAATTCCTTCCTGAATGCCAGCCAACACAAAACCCTTCTGCAGATTTCACTCCTCAAGCACAGCACTGAAACCAGGGCTAAAGGGGGAAGGGAGTCCTCGGGCTGTGAGTCACAAACTCTCTTCTGCCCAGTAACAAACTCACTCATCTGTCCCCAGTGGGGCTTTATTAAGGAACTTTTAAAAAATTGTGCAGCATAAGGATGCTACCCTCGTGGCTGTCTTTCATTGTAACAGAGTGTGTTCTTGAGAAAGCACAGCAGCAGCTCTGCTTTACTGTACAAACTGTCAGGATTTTTTAATCCTTACCACAAAATAATTGTTTTCTTAGAAGCTGGCCCTTATCTGGGGATTTAGCAGTGTTTCTTAGTCCTTTAAGCTTAATGAAGAGTTGTGATGGGAAGCAAGTTCACTGTAAAGATAAGCACTTCCTTGAATACTTCTTTTTATTCTGAATAGCTACATCTAAATGCATATAATTAGGAATATGCATTGGAAGATATTTTAACAAAGGTGGGTTTGAGTAGTAGGTCTGTTCAGTTTATACTACATACAGATTTTTTATTAGCTCCAGGCATTTGCTGCAGCTGCTTGTGAATCTTAGTAGCATTCAGGTTATATGTTTAACTGGTTTGGGGGGTTTTAAGTACAGTATTGACACTTGATAAGAAATATAGTTGGCAATTTACAGTAGAAACTGTAAATATGCATTTGCAACAATTTATGTTACTTGGGTAAGATGTCAGACAACTTTAAAAACACAGCTGTGCTTTTGAATGCCTTAGAGTGCACCATGTCTCAGAAATAGTCGTGATTCCCTTAAGTTGCTTTTGAATTATTTCATTTACTTGGTTTTAAACCCAGTGCATTAGAACGTGCCTGTAGAAGCAAGTAATATAAAACATGTGTTTCAGCATGTCACTTCTAAATGTCCCAAACCAGTATTTTTAGAAACTGATTTCCTGAAGAAGAGAAGATAATCAAATGTTCTTGTTACATTCAAGTAAGGTATTTGTTAGACTTCAGGTTTGGGCTGGTTTCTTTGCTTTTATTCTTTTTTGAAAAAGTTTTTGTTTACTTTGAACTGGAGAACTTCATATTTTTTTCTTTTTACTATCCCATTAACCCCCTTTTTTTAAACCCCACAAGTTTCCAGGCGTTATACCAAGCCCGAGGTTCCAGGTTGCCCGTATTTTTCAGAAAATTGAAATGGCTGGAGATTAAATTTAGGTATTTAAAAAGCTCTGAAGAGGAAGAAATGGGAAGTGGACAGGAGAGAGGCTAGGACAGAGTAAAAGCTGAACAAGGAGTGCTGGAAGGGAACAGTGTGCTCTGTTACCCCATGGGACATGATGTTTCCTTTCAGAGCTGCTCTGCCATCTGTTGCTCGTGGGAGTTAACCCCATACAGCACTACAGGCTGGGCAGAGTG
>VZRX01004635.1:12418-37184 GCA_013398075.1 Notiomystis cincta | reverse complement strand
TCGAGAGCTGTGTCCAGTGCTGGGCCCTCACTTCACAAAGGACATTGATGTGCTGGAGCATGTCCAGAGAAGGGAACAAGGCTCATGAAAGGACCAGAAAACATGTCTTGTGGGAAATGGCTGACAGAGCTGGGGTCGTTTATTCTCCAGAAGAGGAGGCTCCGGGGTGAGCCCATCGCTCTCGAAAACTCCCTGAAAGGACGGTGTAGTGAGGTGGGCGTCGCTCTCTCCTGCCCTGCCTGCAGTGAGTGCACAAGAGGAAATGGCCTTAGTCTGAGACACAGGACATTCAGATTAGTTATTAGAAAAAAAAATTATCACTGTCAGGGTGGTCAGGCATTGGAAAAGGTTGGCCTGGGAGGTCACCATTCTTGCAGGTGTTTAAGAGGCATATGGATCTGGTGCTGGTGGTGTGGTTGAGTGGTTTAGGCATTACAGTGGCAGTGCTGGGTGGATGGTTGGACTTGATGATCCTAAAGTTGTCTTCCAAGCTTAATGATTCTGTGATTATCAAAGCACTATTCTTAGTGGGATATGGCAGATGATGATGCAGGAACTGATAGAGTAACAAGATGGCCTTTATTTCTGAAAACACCAGAGCTCTGCTTACTCTTCCATTAATGCTTGGAATGGCTCAAGGGTATGATGAGCCACTTGTCTCTGGGATGTGTGGATCCCTGAGCTGTTGACTTAATACTCAAGGAATCCTTTTTGTGACAGTGGCATGTATTATGTTCCATAGTCTTCCTTTGCTGCCTACAAATATCCTTTCCACATGCTTAACAGAAATTAATATATTGCCCTTGTTATGTGTTGGGCATGCTTTGAGTAATTGCTTCCCCCTTTCCAACAAGGCCTGAGTGTAGAGGTGGAAAGTGTTTTGACTTCAGTTGTCAGTTTAGCATGGAGGTGGTTCCTTTGGAGAGAGCTGTATGCACAGCTTCACAGCCTCTTTATCACAAACCTACTTGTTTCGTCAGCAGTGGAACCTTTCCAGTAAAATAAAACATTGAGGTTCTTTTAGCTCTTTGTCCCCCAAAACAGCCCTTGTTTGGCTCATTTATTTCTCAAGAAAACAGATGTATTTTCAAACTGAATGTCTCTGTTAGAGTCTGAAGGACAAGTAAAGAGGGAGCAGCTGTGCTCAACCAGCCTTTATACCTGCTTAGTGTTCCTCTTCTCAATGTTTTTTTTCTTTGTCAAGAAACAAGTCACAGTGGATGGCAGAGAGCATTTCTCATGCAGGCAGTGTTAGAGGAGAAGGATTTTTATGTGTTTGTCAGAATCTTGACACATCTGGCAGGGTGTGACTTGCAGAGGATTAGCACCCAGCTCTTCTAAGAACAGAAAACTGGAGGAAATCTCTCAAGTACTGTGAAGACCCAATCCTTTGTTTGAAAGTCTAAGTGCCTAAATCAGCTCACAGGTCTGGGGTACCTCAATGCCAGACGTCATTTTGCATCCCCACAAATGTAACTCATGAATTTGGCCCGATTTCTCTGTGGTTCACCTCAGATCATGGTGTCTGGTGGTCACTCACAGGCAGCAGCTGAAAGGCTCTCTGGTGCCGTCCCCTCCCATCTGTAGCTCTTGGTATCTCTCCACATGCTTGCATGCTGTAGTCATGCTGCTGCCTCACCGCCCCCGAATCATTCTTGTCTAAATTGACTTATATTTAGCACTGTTGTTCTGTTCCCTGAATCCATCCGGTCAGCTGCGTGACAAATTGCTGTTCCCTGAATGCTGTCCAATTTGTAAATAAGAATTACCACAACTTAGGGACTATGGCAAACATTTCTGTTTAGAAGTGCACTTGTTGAAATGTCCAGTGGACTTTTCTGGCATGTACCTGCCACCCCAGCCTTGTGGCACGATGGATGAAAGGTGTGCTGGTGTCTTTTGACCTTTCTAGAACCACTTACAAATAATTTTACACAACTATTTATGGGTGGACAAGCTGGCTGAAAATTAGTCCCAAGGGGGTGCATCTGTTGGCTGGAAGTTTTGATCTCCAATGAGGCTGCAGGTATTGTTCCCGTGCAGTCCATTTCCTGGGAGTACCCCAGGAAATCTCACCTCTGCCATGTCCAGTGGCCTCCTTTGCAGTTTCTTCAGGCTTTGAGAGTCCTTTCAGCAGCAGTTTCAGTAGGTGGCATTAAGATACTGGCATTCCTGAGTAAATCCTCATGATGAAAAAGATTTGCTTACGCTAAAGGAAGCTTCTTTCCGCTTCTAATTTCGTAGGGAGAGGTACACTACTGTCTGCCCTGAACATAATAATTTTTAAATGTTTTGTCCCTGTAAATCGACATGCATTCTAAGACAACCACAAAACTAAAGAAATATTTTTCAGTTGGTTTGGGGAGAAGTTCTCGCTTTTCAAGGAAACTGTTTCAATTGTACAGAACTCTTATCCCTCACCCTGTTCTTTGGCCCAGACTGTTTACTGAAAGTGTGTAGGAAGGGCTCCTTACAATGCCTTTGTTTCTAATGTTAGGCTCAAATGTGTACTTGGAGTGGGTTAAGGAGCCTTCACTTCCTAGGGAAGCAAGATCAGCAGCTAGGCTTTGTCTGGACATTGAACCTTTTTATTTGTGGAATCTGGATTTTTTTAGTAGGCATAACGGAAGCATCAGGTTATATTTCTGAGATGCAGTAGTAATTTTCCTGCCTTTTCATGGCATTGATTAATCCTTTTTCTTGTTTCCTTTCAGGCTTCCAAGATACCACGGAATTGTTGCCCACTTCTTGTATTTGTGAATCCAAAAAGTGGTGGTCTAAAGGGTCGGGATCTGCTGTACAGTTTTAGAAAGCTGTTAAATCCACATCAGGTCTTTGAACTTACCAATGGGGGCCCACTGCCTGGGTAAGTCATCATGTTTTAATTTTTTTTTAATTTACATTGTTTTATTATTTTTTAAAAGAGTGGACTAGATTCACTTATTTTGAAGATCTAAATTGCTTCTGTTCTGTGTCTGAAGACCAGGGCAGTGGATCATTTCTTTCTGACTGTTCTTACTGTGAGAACATATTTAAACTTTGGGGTTCTCTAAAGAAAAGAGAATAGAGTAGTTCCTGATGTATATATTTCTGTCAAATCTAGCCAAGTCTGGCGCTGGGAAAGTCATATGCACTTTACAGTAGCACATATTTAATAATTATTGAAAATAAATAGATTTTATGTTTGAATGGAGATGGAAAGAGAAATGTCACATTTCCTGATGAGGGTGGATTTTTGCTTTTATTTCTTCTGATGTTTGATGGGAACTACGAGGAAAGTATAATAAAATTTTCTATTTTGACTTGAAACTTGGCCACAGTTGCAGAATTAACAGGGTCTGCCTGATCACAGCTGCAACATTTCTACAAGGAACAGAACATAATGTGCTTGTAGGAAGACAGGAACTGATGACTTGATTTAATCAACCCCACTCTGTTACAGCTTCATAAAACTAAAAGCGATGGTCGTAGCCTATTCCTCATTCCTTCACTACTACTTTAATAAAAAACTTGTCACAACAAGATCTGCAGAACAAAAGCTTTGTGGTAAAAAATGCAGCTTGTGTAGGAGACAAGATAAACAAGCTACACAAACTAATTTTTCTGTCAGAGCTGTATCATTCTGGTGTCTTTCTAACACACTTCAAGCTGCAGCTTCAGTAACCAGTTCATTTTGTTTTGGCTTTGGATTCTTTCTGTAGCTTTATGGCAAAATGTTCCCACTTGTTCATTGCTTCTTGTGCAAAAGGAAGTAACAATTCTTTTGCATGATATCTTGGTATGTAGGATGAAAAGCCACAAAAGGTAAGCATCACCAGGAAAACAGTGCTATGAAGAAGAAAATGTGCTGTGATTCCTATGACTAAGTACAAAAACACCACCATAATCAACATTTCCTCTAGGATTTAGAGGATTACAGATGTTCACATTGAAATTATGTCTACTTAGGTCTCTGTGCCCTTGAAAAAGGAAGTGATTAACCATTTAGTTCTGTCTGTGAAGAATCTTAGAGGAATATGGTTTTCACTCTTTTTAAAACCATCTTTATCTACAACTTCATATTTTTCCGTTCACTTTTTTGAATTCAATCCAGAAACTGATGGTGAAGGGGCATGGGCAGAAATACAATAATACTGTGTTATTTTAAATAGCATGTTGGGACTTTGCATTTCCTGTGTTCCATTAACTTTAACTTTTCCCCTGTGCTTTTCTTCACAATGGAGGTTTCACACGTTCTCCAAAGTCCCCTCCTTCCGAGTGCTGGTGTGTGGAGGGGATGGCACCGTTGGCTGGGTCCTGGGTGCGCTCGAGGAGATCAGGCACAAGCTGGTGTGCTCAGAGCCCTCAGTTGCCATCTTACCTTTAGGAACAGGTGAGAATCACAGCAAGAACCGTTCTGCTGAGGGCAGAAGTACTCAGGAAAATTTTATCTTTATTTGTCTGACACAGGACTCAGTTTTGCGTGAGATTCAGTTCCGGCCAGTGCTGGAAAGTAAACCACAATATCAGCTTTTCAAGGAAATGTCAGTCATGCTTTCTGAAAACAAGCATCAGAAAAAACAAGCATCAGGAAAAACAAACATCAGGAGTGTTGATATGGGTGTGGGTGAGTGGGCAGGAGTTGGGAGGGCAAAATATCCTCCTCCTGCCACCCACAGGTGCATCAGCCATTGCTGTAAGACAGCAAAATCAGCTGCTCCCTGGTGTCTCAACTCCATAACAGGTTTTTCTACCACTTTTTGTGGAAACACTCCAGTATATCTGTATGCAGTGGTAAGGACATGTGCAGACACAACACAACTTAGATTTCTCTTTTTTTCCCTGCTAGTTCTCTTCCTTCCAAACGAACTAATTCCATGATTGACTGGAGCACTTAGTGCAGTGTGCTCTGTAACGCAGGGCTGATGTACTGATGACGAAACATGTTTTGGTGTTTCTCACTGTTGCCCAGGTAATGACCTGGGGAGGGTCTTGCGCTGGGGAGCTGGCTACAGTGGGGAGGACCCCTACTCCATTTTGGTTTCTGTGGATGAGGCGGATGATGTTCTTATGGATCGCTGGACTATCCTTTTGGATGCAGAAGAGCCAGCTGAAGGTGCAGAAAATGGCATTGCAGAACCTGAGCCTCCCAAGGTGAGCTGAGTACCATCTGGGTGTGATTCTTAGAACTGTTGTTCTAGTGATAGTCACACTGGTGATGGGTATTAACATAGTTTAATTTTTACTGCTCACTTGTCTTTGTGCTTGGGCCTTGCTGAGCTGTTTCCTAGTGAATACAGCACACATCTGGACCTGGTGTTTTGGCTTTGGCAGGGCTGGTTGACTGCAGAGCACGTTTTGTAGCTGCTTAGGAAAAAGCATCTGATAGAGGATTAATGAAAAGATTCAGATGGCAATGGCATTCCTATTTGCTTCAGCTGGAAAGAAAAATATTTGTCAAATAAGAAAAGACTTTGGAAGGAATGCCAAAACACTTTCCAAAACACTTGTAAAACTGGAGTGTCAACCAAAAAACATTCCCTTCCCCAAAAGGTACTCCCATCTTTCCTTTCACAGTTTAAGAAATTACTAGGAGTTGTTAGCATATACAGGAAGTAAATCCTTCTGTCATCTTACTGCCATTGTGTGCCTGTATATGTGCCATCTGTTATTTGCACTTTTTTGAGTGAAAGTCACTATCACTTGGTTCATATGAGCTTGTTTCTCTTTAGGAAAATAAAATTGTTGATTGTAGATGGTGATTTTGGAGCTGTGTATGAATCCCAGTTCTCTCACTTTTCAGAGTAAAGGAAGAAATTGGACAGGGGGCTTGCATAAAAAAAGTAGGAAACAGTAACAGTGGTAGGAATTGTCCAAGATTTTAGTCTGGTCACTGGAAAATCCTAGGCATTATGAGTCAGTTGGAAGACTTGAGATGCTCAGGTTCCAGCTATTTTTCACTTGGTGGAGACAGGGGATTATTTTCCCATGGTGCCTAATCTGCTTTTTAAAAGTGGAGAATGGGAGAGTCAGGCCTAGGATAAAAGAACTATGGCATGAACTGGCATGCAAAGGAAGATTTAATGGAAGAAGTGGTCAAAATCTGTAGAAACCTGAGGGTGACATATAGGGAGCTAGTTAAAATGCAGCTGAGTAGGTGAAGTCAAGTTCTTCATTCATCTGGTGTAAGCTGGTCACCTTCCAAAGTAAGTAAGAGTGTCTTCCCAATGATGTAATATAAATCCATGGCTGATGCCAAAAATAATAGTGGCATTAGTGTTCAGCAGCTTATGAAGTTTTTACATGGAGTTGCTTTGAGAGGTTGAGTTGGTTTTATTTCAGCATTTGTTTTTATTTCTGCCTTGTTATGCTTGTTACTTTTAATTAAGATTAAATTTTGAAGTTTCTGATACTTTGGAAATAATGACTGTGCATGTCAGCAGTTGTTCGTGCAGCTTTATTTTTAGTGCAGTGTTTCTGAAAAATGTTTTCCAGAATCTGTCAAGATGCAAGTGACTTGGAAGAATCATCTGCAAAGCTTGCTTTTGTTGAAAAACTTTGGAACTTTTTCATTTTTCATTTATAAATGTAAGCAGGAAATTATACCTTTTTTTTTCCTTTTGATCAGATTGTACAGATGAACAATTACTGTGGCCTTGGCATTGATGCAGAGTTGAGCTTGGACTTTCATCATGCTAGAGAAGAAGAACCAGGGAAATTTAATAGCAGGTAATCCTGGGGTAGCCATGTGTAAAGGTCAATTCTGTGGTATTGCATTACTTCCAGTTTACACTACAGCTGATAATCTTAAAGGATACAAGTATCCACTAATATTGCTTGTGGCAGAGCTGGGACGAGGAGGAATTAAGCTAGCCAGGAAGTCATAGACACAAAATTCCTGTGTTTTGTTGGTTTGGGTTTTGTTTGGGTTTTTTTTCCTCTACCAAGAGAGAGCACCAAAGCAGTTTTTGGAGGCCATGTCATTGTTACTCAGTATTCTTAGTTTGCCAATAACTGCATTGTTGAGTTCAGTGAAATTTTGAAATAGTGGAAATACCTCTTGCTCAAAGCCTTTAGCAAGAGTGAGGGCAGCACTGCTACATGAGCAATAAGCACTGTTCAGAAATGCTCAGAAGTGTTCAGAACTATTTCTGTACCTTTTCTAGTTCTGCCTAGTGCTGTTGTAGCACCTGCACACTGGCATTAAAGATAAAATCTCTCTGTATCTCAAGTGAAAATGTCATTAAAAAGGTGTTGAGAGACCTTCCTCTCTGGCAGGGACATCAATCAATAATGGGACTTTTTCTTCCCATAATCACTGAAATTGATGAGCAAAAGAAATCACATCTGGGTAATTAATAAGTAGATCCTTATAGAAACTGGTTTTATTTGCTTTCCCCTATGTTCGTGATTAAACACCTTCTAAATTATCTCTTGGTTGCCGGAGTTACAGCCATTTACAGCTATCCAGTGTTCAAACTGTAACTATTAAAAATACTCTCTGACCAGTTATGAGTGCAGTGATGTGTAATCCAATGTATCTTGTAGTGTTCTGTCATTACAGGCATTGCTCATGGTGCTTTTCTTAAAAACTGACTAAAACAGTTATTGATGTAAATATAGGTGGTTCCTGGTACATAAGTTACTATCAGGCACTGGTTTGCATTTTCAATACACTGGACTGAAGGCATCACAGCTAGTAAAATCAGGCAGTAAGTTCATGTGTGGCAGTGCCTCTTCTAGTATGTGAAACTTTTCTAGATGGACTCGTGCAGTTAATATAATGTACAAGTTATGTTCATTCTTTCTTCAAAATCTACGTCTCCATGTTTGCAAAGCTGCAGCACTTCAAAAGATGCATCCTCTTCTTATTGCCACTGTATTTAAGGGATATACTTCGATTGCTATTGCCCCTGTGTGCTTTTCATCCCTGTCATCTTCAGCTCAGTCACTTTCCAGTGTGCAATATCTGCAGTGCAGTGGACAGTGTCTTGGTATCATTCTTGCAGGGTGACTTGAAGGACTTGTGGGGAAGAAGAGATTTTTTTTTCCCCAAATGTGAAGGGCTATATACTTCTGGAGAAGAAACGTGAAATAATGAATTGATACTGAGGTATATTTTTGTGGAAGAGAAAGAGCTTGTGCATGCTAACAGTGCTGACACATGATATTTACCCTTGACTGCCTGTGACAATGACTTTTAAAATAGTTCAATTTATGCTTCCCTGTGATAAGCAAGTGCATGCTCTTGTCAATAATATTAGCCTTTTTTTTATTTCTAGTAAATTAACTAAAAATGCTATCTACTTAATGCAAGCTGCAGCAGCTGCTGGCATGTGAACTGGCTAGTCTTGAGTGCAGAACAGGAATTTTCTGGTTGTTGCAACAGAAAATGCAGGTAGTCTTTGGAATAAATACGGGCTTGAGTGCTCTTCTGAAGCAAGGCCTTAAACTGATAAAAGTCCCAAAAGCTGTGTGCTCTGTGACCTCACTCAGTAGAGTCTCTGGACTGCTTACATTTAGCTAGCAGCTCAAAGTGCAGTGGTAACATCCCTGCAGGAATTCAGTGCTGATCTTGCATTGCAGAGCAGATAAAAACATGCTGTGGCAGTGATGGCCTTTGCATTGGTGAGTGCCAAACCATGTAAGTTTTTTTCACAATGTAAAATTTAATGATAGAGCATATGCCTTCATTCACAGAATCACAGAGTGGATCAGGTTGGAAGAGATTACAGTGGGTCGTCTGGTCCAACCTTCCTGCTCATACAAGGTCATCCCAGAGCACTTGGCACAGGATTGCATTCCAGATGGTTCTTAAATATCTCCAGAGAGGGAAACTCCACACCCTCTCTGGACAATCTGTTCCAGTGCTTAGTCACCCACACAGTAAAGAAATTCTTCCTCATGTTCAGGTGGAACTTCTGTGCATCAGTTTCTGCCCATTGCCTCTTGTCCTTGCTTGCTGTCTGGCTCCGTCCTCTTGGCACCCTCCCTTCAGGTACTTAAGAGACATTGATGATGTTCCCTCTCTTCTTAAGGCTGAACAGGCCCAACTCCCTCAGCCTTTCCTGGTTAAAGAAATGCTCCTTAATCATCTTTGCCACCCTCCATTGGACATACTCCAGGAACTCCATGTCTGTCTTGTACTGAGGAGCCCAAAACTGAACATAGACTGAAGATGTGCCTCACCAGGGCTGAGCAGACAGGCAGGATCACCTCTCTTGACCTGCTGGTGATGCTCTTCCTAATGCACCCCAGGATCCAATTGGCCTCTTGGCCCCCAGAACACACTGCTGACTCATGGACCCCCAGGTCCTTCCCCTCAGAGCTGCTTCCCAGCAGATTGCCCTTAGCCTGTGCTGGTTCATGGGATTATTCCTTCCTAGGTGCAGGACCCTCCTTTTGCTCTTTGTTGAATTTCAGGAGGTTCCCCTCTGCCCATCTCTCCAGCTTGTCAAGGTCGCTCTGAAGGGCTACAGAGCCCTCTGGGGCATCAAACATCCCTCCCAGCTTTGTGTTGTCAGTGAACTTGCTGAGGAGGCATCTGGCTCTACATCCAAGGCATTCGCATGGGATCCTGGAGCAGTCTCTTGGATTGCACATTAAAGAAGAGATTACATCTTGTTTGTACCATCCAAAATGGCAGGAGATTGCTGTGGCAAGCAGTTTCCTAAATGCAAGGTTCAAGAGAATATTCTGCACCATTTAATGCAGGTTTAGACTTACATTGCAGAGATATACAACTGTTCTGCAGTTAGGGCACTGTGAAGTATTCTTTCAGTTTCTGAGTGCTTCCTTCTTCGTGCACCAAAAAACAATGCTTCTTGGGGATATTGCAAGTGTCATGTTTCCTACTGATATTCCAATATTTTTCAGTTGTATCCAAATCAAATAAAACCTGTCTTGGCATAGACACATCTTGCGTGGAGGAGAAGTGTACGTTAAATGGTGTTACATGAGGTACCTTTAATTGAGTGCTATTTTAAACTGTTTGGACGTAGGATTAATCATTCCCAATGTAATAATTTAAGATGACTGAAAAGCCTGAAAAGTCTCTGTCTGAAGACTTGGCTGTAACCTGCACTGGCTGTCTTCCCCACTTTAATGTCTAATGTCTAGGTATTTAGACATAATGCTAGAGAGATTTTGCAGAGTTGAATTCCACTGACACCCATGTGCTAGTAGGGTCAAATAATGGAAATTTATGCTTTTTATTTTAAGGTTGCCCTGAAGGCCACGTATTCAAAGGTTTCCATTATAGAAGAAAATAGTCTGTGTGTTTAACTATCTTTTGTTTATGTTATTCTTAAAACGTTTTGCCATTTCGAGGGATGCCATAAAAATCTTCCTCATCTTTTTTATTCTAAAATTAGAGATGTTAGAGCTCTGTCACAAGTTGAGATTACTAAGCCTGTTTTAAGTTTCTGCAGCTAAGTATATTTCAAATTAATTAGGAATGTGTAAAGCAAAGTTTTCCAGATGTTTTTTTGCCATAAGAATTGTAGCATTGCATGAGAAAACAATTTAAAATGGGTCATGATGACCTCTAAGTCTTAATCAAAAATGTAATCTTCTAGCCCAGGAGTTTGTATTTCAAAGAGGCATTGTATTCAGGCAATGCTTTAAGAAGGGACAACTTTTCTGTAATAAAATTTCACAATCTGCACGTGCCTCAACAACAGAATCATCCCTTGGGTAAAGGTATGTAAAGTAGCAAATCACGGCTGACACTTTGTTTCTGCAGTAAAGCTAGAAAAAATTGCAATGGGTTTTAATTGAAAAACTCTTTAAACATACCTGCTAGAGGACAATAGTGGTATACATACAGGGAAGAGTGCTATGCCTGGCCTTACCTTTTAGTTACAAGATCCTTGTCTGCTTCTAGGTTTCACAACAAGGGAGTTTACGTGAAAGTTGGGCTGCAGAAGATAAGTCATACTAGGAACCTACACAAGGACATAAAGCTGCAAGTGGACCAGCATGAGGTGGAGCTACCAAGTATAGAAGGACTCATTTTTATTAATATACCCAGGTAAAAAGAAGGGGGAGGGTCCCTTGTGGATGCATGCCGGACTGTGTGTAGAATTGCTGCTTGGTATTTGAGCATCAAAAGTCAAATGGTTAGGTAACAGGATCAAAGACAATCATGCTGCACACACTTTCTGGCATGCTAGGGATCAGGTACCTAAGCAGTTCCTACAGTGAAGGCCTGATGGATTTCAACTGTCAAACACTGCCCAGGTCCTACAGGCAGCTGGTCAATATACATGGAGTGTAGATTTCCATGAGTAGCCATAGAAAACCACAATTCAGATACCTTTACAGGCCTGTGAGTGCTTCCTTGACACCTGCAGGGAGCTAGAGTTACAGTTGTGGAAGCTAAATGCACAGGAGATCTGGCTTCCTTAAATGTATGTTGATAGAGGCAGGTTTTTTGTTTGCATAAAACCAGCAGGTAATTAGTCCTGCCACACTATTATTTTTTCAAGTACCATCTTGTCTTAAGCAACCTGTATCTCTGCATTTTAATCTGAAAATGTTTTATTCAAGTACTTCTTTTTACATGTACACACATGTGCACAAATATAAATTGCACGTGAGAACTGTGGAGAAGAAAAGATCCCAATTAAGTGATGAGTAGTTCATGCACCAAAACAATAAGCAAGTGATTTGAGTGGGAAGGGTCAATACTGCACAAAAAGCAGCATGGTTTAAATTATCAGAAGCATTTCAGAGGACTGAAGTGCATGAATATCTGCCTAATTACAAGTGCTTTTGGCCAGGTACAAGAATGCAATTTTGATAATTGTTTTAGCTTTAGTTTCTCTTCAGTAATTTCTGTGAATGTTGTCAAGTCCAGTAGGAGCTATGTTAAGTTCTTTAGTCTTGAAAATTAAGGGTTAGTGTAGCTGTAACCTGTATTTCACAGCAAACTAAAACTCTGAAGAGTTACCTTCTTCCTATTTACACCTTTTCTTTCTAATGGAAACTATTTATTTTGCTCCTTCTACTACTAAAGGATCTGATCAAGATTCTTCCAGATTTTAGGAAAACAATTCCTGCTTTTACAATGCAGGAAAACTGTTCCCTCCACTCGGTGGGGGAGCAGAGCATGTAGCTTTTGAAGCCTGACAAACCAGCCACCCTTAGCAGGGCACCAGGGAGCGTGCCTGGGGGCAGAGCAGAGGCCCACAGGTGGTCACTGGTGTGCTCTCCCCACAGCTGGGGCTCTGGAGCCGACCTCTGGGGGTCTGAGAGTGACAACCGCTTTGAGAAGCCACGCATCGATGATGGCCTGCTGGAAGTGGTTGGTGTGACTGGCGTCGTTCACATGGTGAGTTGGCAGCCCAGTAAGCACAGAAGAAACATACATTTTATGGGAGGGGCTTATTTCTGTAACAAACAGTGCATCGCAAATGCATAGTCCTAAAAATTGTGCCTCTTTGTTAAGGTTGGGTAAGGAGGAGTAATTGGAATTGAGAACTTGTTAAAAGTCCTTGGGGAAATGCTTCATGACTTAACTAGACTTTGAACCAAGTAGAGAAACATGTATGTGTGCATATATATATATATACATATATAATTTTATGTGTATGTGTGTATATATATAAAATGCAAATATATGTATGTATTATGGAATGCACTAGCTTTGTCATAAAAGATATCATGCATGGTGTCCAAATGGAATGGTTCGTGGGATGAAAACAAGACTTTATTCTAATATTACAAAAACATGCATTCTTCACCTAGTGTATTTGTGAAAATTCTTGTCTTACCTCATCATAATCACAGTGGAGATTCCATCAAGACAGGTAGCTTTATAATTATCTGCCACAGGATTTCCAACCCGTGTCACTGAGAATTTGATACTTGCTGCTCTTGTTTTGAATGCTACATCAAGCAGGTGGTATGCTGTTATGCAAAGAATATTATGACTCAACTTATGCAACTTTAATTCTTTCATGTATTACATATTTTTACAGTGATCTGCTATTAATAACACAGTCCTGTGGGATGATAGGTTATTTTTGTCTTCATATCTTACCACTATTTAAAGAAATCTGCTGCTGAAAAAGTATATGTGGTCAGGTAACTAGAGATAACTAATCCATAAACCCACCAAAAATAGAAAGCTGGGTGCTTAAATTTTGTGGAGCTTTGGTGTTGATCAACTTTATTTTGTAATTTAGATCTTTTGGAGACACTAAAGAGTGGTTTTGGTAGAGATCCTTAAATCTTTTGTAAAAGTAGAAGCAGTTTCAGAGTATAAATGTAAACAAACCTGTATTTGGGTTTGGGATATTAAGGTTTTTACTCCCATGTTTGGTTTCTGCACACATTCCCCAAGAGTATATGTGTAGCAGCTAAGTCCACTTTGCTTCACTTCTACACTTAACACTGAAACTCAGATGTTAAGTTGTAGTTGAGTATGTCTATATGAAGTTCAGTGTGTGAATTTATGTAGCTATATGGAGTTGAGTTTGGAAAAACTCTCTCTGATTAATAAAGTGCTTTTAGACTTTAGAATTTCACATATGCTGAAGTTGGTGTGTATGGTTAGGTGTTTTTAGAAGTATTTTCTGTGTTATGGAGGGGGAAGCCAAAGCAAACAAGACCTTTGTGAGTCTATGCTTCTTGGCCAGCCTTTGTGCACAAACAGCTTTGTTGTGGAAGTTGTTTTGCCTCCCACAGCCTGCAGGGGTATCCAAGTTCTCCTTCCTGGACTCGCTGAAATAATTAATGCTGGGGCAGTAAAGTCATCCTGGTTTTGCGTAAACAGTTTTTTTTAGCTTAAACTTAAAATGACAGGTGAGAATAATGATATCCTCTCAGTTTAATTGCAGCTAGTATTTGTACTTCTTGTTATTTGGGGTGATTGATATCCTGGCTTTTGTTCCCTAACAGGGTCAAGTCCAAGGTGGTTTTCGATCAGGAATCCGCATAGCCCAAGGCTCGTATTTCCGTGTAACACTCCTAAAGCCAATTGCAGTTCAAGTTGATGGAGAGCCCTGGATTCAGGCCCCTGGCCAGATCATAATTTCTGCTGCAGGACCAAAGGTACTGGGTTTCTCTTGGCAATTTGACTTTGTTCCTGCACTGGATGTTACCGTATTAGCTTGCTTGTCTGTGTTCTGATGCTTAACCCTGAAGGAGCTGCTCAGCACGGTGTGGTAACTGACACGACAATTTCTAAAGAGGATGGTTTGAGGGTTCTCTCCAGTAGCTCAGATGAGGCTCATGCTTAAAAAAATAGTCTCTGAACTTTGGCCTAGTGACTTAATGTCTCTGTATTGAGATCTGCAGGCAGTGTTGCTTGTCTTGAAGCAGGGCACAGTCATAAAGGCCATGGTAGTAGAACAGTATGCAAGATGGGAATCAGTCTGCTGGAGAAGGGAAGGTCTGTCAGACAGTAGTACCAAAGCAGAAAAATGAGTAAGAGAGGAGCAGGGTCTGTGAAAAAGAGACTTGAGTAATCAGTGTCTCTTTTTTCTTGATTATCTCAATGTGTACTTAAAAGACAGTATCAGCTCCCTCAGAATTTAACTTCTCTGTTGACTTTGAAATTGTGAAATAAACATTTTGCTGTAGGTGACTTTGGTGCACACCAGTCTGCACATTTGCCTGCTACCTTAAGGATGCCTTTTCAACTCATAGGCAAGCTCAGAGGACATGTAGCTGTACTGGCAGGGCTACCAGAACAATTGCCCTTGCTGAGGAGAAGTGAGTGAAAGAGAGGGTCATACCTCAAAGTTTCAGAACATGTTAAAACTTTGTTCTTTCATGACAAGAAGTGGGAGGGTAATGGAAAAAAAGAGAGAGAGAGAGCAAACCTAACTTGTCTTTCAGTGAGAAACAATTCTTCTTCTACAAACTAGTTATCTCTATGTTTGGGTACATAAATGTGCGTGTACAGGAATATATATGCACACACATACATATACATAACGTATATATGTTTATGTAAGAAAAGCAGTAAATCCTATAGCTTTATGAGGATAGGTGCACCAGAGAGTTGTGTATTTAAATGTTTTTCTGGTGCAGTTCCAGCTTTTTTACTTGGTTATTAGTTAGTTGCCTTAGATCAGCTTATTGGTGACTACAGATATTTTAATACTCGCTCACCTTCTTTTAAATTTTTCAATTTTAGGTCCATATGTTGAAAAAATCCAAGCAGAAGCAGAAGAAAACTGGAAACCTGAAAGAGATGAAAGTGGATAGCATGTCAGTCTCTGAAGGAGGACGCTAAGGGGAGATCTGTGTTCACCCCTATGCTAGATACCACCTGGTCCAGTAAAACTGAGTGCAGACAACTCATGAAGAGTGTTGCCTATGAGCGTGCCTTTCATTACATTTTGATAGTACCGGGTTCTTCTTTGTCTTTCAAAGATAGTACCTCGTTGTCACAAATAACTATTATGTACCACTTGTCTCATCTGAAATGTTTACTTTGGGTTGCTTTTCTGTAAGCTACTTCCCAGCCAAACAAAGATTCCAAGATGCTGCGATTTCTGCATTTGCCTTCATGAAAAATCCTTCCCTCCTCCCAGCTCCTTCTTAAAGAAAATTATTTCATAGATAATTTTTTAGCTGTTCTATAACTGAAAATGCGTTCCTTTAAATTAATGCTCACAATAGCATCCTAACCAAAACTAGGCAAAAACATGAGCTGCTGAAAACTCTTTAGATCAGTCCAAATAGCACCGCTGAAACAGTACAAGTGTAAAGAGAAAAACACAAAACGCAGGAGAGATTATTTCTATAAAAGGATCCCAGTGCACTGGGAAGAGTGAAAGTGCTAGAACAGTTGAGTCAAAATATTTCAGAGCGTTTACTTCAACAGTATTTGGACAGCATGAATGAAGGGGAAACAGCCTGTAGAGCAATTTTTCAACTGTAGCTTAGTTTCTCATTATTCAGCCAAAGCCTGTTTTAAAAGGCATTTGAATTTCATCCGCTACAGTGCTCAAAATAAAAAAGGAACACGAATACCCAAGGCAATAGTATGTTATACCAATTCTTTTCTATCACTGAAACCATTATTTTTGACACCAGACTTTTTGTCTTGACTTTACTGATGTTGTTTCATTTTCATGAATTTGGACTGTTATATAACAGCAAGCTCAAGAATCATCATTAATTGTGTTAAAAGAAGTACCACTTAGTGTTAAGTACATTAGCACAGTCATGTGTTAGACCTGAACTGATGTGCAGCATAGCTTTGCTGAGGAGCCTTAGCAGGTATTGAAGCTTAGAGTGTGTATGTAACATGCTCTAGACTTCAAATAACTGGGAATGCGAGAGGCGTCGTGAAAATCCACTTACCTCGTCACGCTTCTCAAGTCTTTGTGTGTGTTGTTATTAGGTGTGGGCCCAGGGACACAGTGACTGCCTTTTCTCACTTGAATGAGTGTGTGCTCTTCAGAGGCTGTTTCCCTGTCAGCTCCTGTGAGGCCAAGATCATCTCTCTGTGTTTACCCATCTGCTGAAGGTGTGGGGATCCAGTATTCCTTTTACATCTTCCTGCTGGAGGCTGGCGCTGGAGCAGCCTTGCTGATCCTGCCATACTCTATCTGTATCTGCTATCCATGGCTGTAGTCATGTTGTTCTTCATTCACATCTCTGCTGTCTCATCTCACTGTGGCTCCCCAAGGACTGAACCTTTCACTTTGGGTCAACACCAACAAAGGGCTCTGTGAGCCACTTGTGGGTACGGCATGGGGCCTGCAAGGTTTTGCCACTTGTACACATCTGCTGCTTGGAGCTACTTAAGCCACGTTGGCTAGAGCCCACTCAGCCACATGGTGGGCTTACTTGCCCTCTGTTGCACAGTGATAGCTGTTTCAGCTGTGGGTGGTATGAATTCATCACATGAGTGTCAGCCTTAGGAGCATTCCTCTTCCCAGTGCGTCTACAAAAACCTCTCTAGCTGCTTCGGGGGACTTAAGTGTAACTTTGAAATCTGCAAAAGCTGTTTTGTGATGGAGCCAGTTACGTGCCGAGGCAGTTCTTGCTGGGTCTTGTTGATGAGTCTGTACTCTCAGCACTGTGCCAACTTCAGCAACAGCTGATCATTACATGTGCTTTCTACTTTCCAGTCATGCTGCAACGAGGGTGTGAATGTCATCTATAGCAACAGAATGATGCAGCTAAAGCTAAAAAGAGAGACAAAACAGCTATGGAAAAATGGTAGATGCCTGCAGCTTCTCCTTTCAATCTAGTGATTCCTTCTCAGTTTTCTGGCAGAGATGCAGTTGGAGGAATGACTTCTGTTTTCAGTAAAACCTTTCCTTAGTTGTTTAAATTCTTAATTTACATTTGGGGATGTTCTTCCAGTCCACAGTGTGAACCACAACTTAGCCTCTATTCAACATGAAAACTGGATTCATGCTATGAAGGAAATAGTTTGGATAAAAGCTAAAATAGTTTGGACAAAGCTAAAAGTCTTTTCTTCCTGATCTTTAAACACAGGGTTGTCTTCTGGGCATGAGGGGTCAGCTGGACCTCTCCTGGCATCCTGGTACCAGCATTACAAGTAGGGAGGATGAAGTGTTGTATTTCAGGATGTGCACTCTCTCAATGAAGCTCACAAATTTGAGAGGAAATCTGGAATAGGCTACTGCTTCTTAATTGTCCAGAAAGACAGAGAAATCTATCTTTTCTTTCTGCTGCCTCAAGGATACATGCATGGTCTACTTTCCAGTTGCTGACTCAGTAATGGAAGTTGGACTTTTTGTTACAGAAAACATGCATAAATTTTAAGATGGCTGGTACTGACTGTCTTCTGCAGCCCAAATAAATAATCCTGTTTTACTATTTTTCCAGGCATATATAATCCTGCAGCACGTAGCTGACAGTGTTTCAAGTTCTTGGCTTGTTAAGGACCTGGCTGTCTCTTCTTCTGCTCTGTATCTGTTACCTGAAATAACATAAAACTCGCAGGTCACAATATTTTAATCAGAGGGCTCCTTACTGTGGCATTTTCTTCCTGGAGATTTCCCATCCCTGGAACTCTGTACAAGCCTGTTTTGTGGTAGCATCGTGGTAGCAAGGTGACATTGAATTATGAGGGTATTCTCTTTCCAACTTCCAGAGGAGGTACTGGCTTTTAAGTTTTGTTTTTCTTTCTCTTTTCTTTTTTTTCCAGAAACCAACTGCCATATATTGTTTGAGCTGATGAGTGCCACACTGGAATGAAAACATAGCTTAAGAAAAACACTTAGCATATAAGGCCTCTGTGCATCAAAAGATGATGCTTCATGTGTTTTGATGACAAGACAGACTCCAGTTGAGATAGGAAACCCCCTATAAAGCTTTTAAAAGGAGAAACTCACTAATTAAACCCTCTATTAAAATGTTCCAGTTTCAGGTTCTGTAAAGGCCATTATATCAAGAATATATGTATGTATGTATCTTTTCTCCTCACATTTTCATTGCAAATGGTGTCTGAAAAAGCCTAGTATTTTCTTCCATGTATGCAAGGCCTGCATGAATGGAGGAGAGAACTCTTCACAGTTAATATGAAACATTTAGTCTTAGCCTTTCCATTGAACATAACAATGCAGTGTAATTGATATGACAGTGGGCAGATAGAAAATTCTCCATACTGACTCTTTGAGTGGTACTGTGTCAGAACCTAGTGGTCACGTGGCCAAGTACTTCAGATAATACAGCAACAAAAGTGTTGGGGAAGAGGCTCAGTTCTGTCAAGACAGATGTCAATGAACATCAGAGACACAGGACCAGGAGCTGTGACTCTGGACAGAGAAGAGATGCAGGCTCATTGCTATCCTGAGCACACTCCTTCATCCTCTCTCCACTGCCTTTTTACCTTGGCTACAAACCATGGCAGGCACAAATAGCAAAATTAGCATCTCTCCTGCTGAGATACACTCTCCTGACCTTTTACTAGTGTCCTACTGGGGAGAGAGAGGTCCTGAAAACCATGGTTCCTTTCAAATACCCCAATGTTGCAGATTAGTGCAGGTGGTCAGTTGGATAAAATCTGTTTTCGTGGATAAACACATTACCTCTGCCTTGAATTAGTAGAACCAAAATTCAAAAGCTCATCCCTGAGATACGGGTGCTAATTGATAAAATTTGCTGCTTTTCCCCCTATGGCTTTTACCCTCGCCTTGTACAGTTTAAATTGCTGGTGATTTCACTGCATTGATTTTTAGGTGAAATGGTTATTTTGCCAAAAGCCTTTTGTTTATATATGTGTCCATACGTGTGTGTACATACCTGTGTGTACAGACATGTGTGAACACACATATGCACACACCCTTCAAGAATACGCCTTATTGTATTTCCTTCCACAGTGCCTAATTATACAGCTTTTGCCCTGTTACAACATTCTGACAGCACTCACTTCTGGATCTTTCTGTCACCAGTTTTGGCATGAGGCAGGACTTGCCTTTCCGACAAGACACGATGGTAATTCAGTGAAAGCACAACTGTGTTTAGAGTACAGTCTCTGCAGGTATGCAATTTGAGCTCTGCTTGCTCTTTCTAGATTTTAGTCAAGTATCTGTGTGTCTAAAACCAATGGCAATGGCCATTGCAGCATTTTAAAAACTAGGAAGAAGCTGTCCACTGCAAGACTTAACTAAGGAACAAAACTACATGAACTGTTATAGACAATTGTTAATCTTCATGGTTACCCACTTACAAATATTTTAAGGTTTTATTTCTTTAAGAGCAAATAATCTACTTGAGCTGAATATCAGTGGTTTCAAATTCCTCAGCATTTATGTGTGCATGTGATTCTGTAGCAGTCTGCTGGCATATAAAGTCATTATCAAATTAAACCTCTTTTTGTGGGAGGAGAAGGTAAGAGGAGCTGTCGTGACACTTAAAAAGGGCTTATGTTGAAGACACAACAGATTTGGTTGCATATGTGTTTAATAATGTCCTGACTGTAGGTATGCTCAGTCTTGCATAGTCTCCAGTCCATATTCCAGCACCAGTATTGGAGGCTCGTGGGGCACTTGAGAACCTGGCAGTAGATACTCCTTCAGTCTGCAGCCACCTTCAGAGTGACTGCACATCTTCCTGCCAGGCTGCCCTCCTGCCCTTTGGGCCTAGCTCTGTACCAAAATTGGTGATGAAGGTATGAGCGTATGCTGGGGAATGTGTTTGGAGAGTGGGGGGATGGAGTTCCTGCTCTGAATGCTGCTGTCAGTTTGGCTTAGACTATTCTTTAATTTCTACTTCAACTTCTACTTTAGCCATCTAACAGCTGTGCAGCAAAGATTTGGCAACTGTTGAATTGCCTTGGATTCACCGGTGACAACGTTGCCTCATTTTCAGGCTTTGATCATATATGCCAGAATATGTATAATTTAAGTATATTTTTTGCACTTAACAGAAAATACAGGTTAGATAGGCTTAGGGTGTGGCAAAATTGCAATGTTTGTACTTTTTTTTGTAAATATGGGGATGATTATACAGATACAAAGATGCACTTTCAGATAACAATGAGAACAAGTTTGTAGAATACAATTGTTTAGGAGTTTCTCTGACTGCAGTGTTCCTGATCCCCATCCATGTCTAACACTGTGTTCTCCTTGAAAGCCTGCTTGGGGATAGAGATGGCTTCTCACATTGCAGAATGTATTTATAGCTGACTGACTGAAAGTTCATGTACGTTTTTGAGCAAATTTGCTGCTATTCTAAGTTGTAGGTTTTACTAGACTGCTTCTATAATGCATAAAATAATGTTCAAGTTTTATTTATAATGTCAACACTCACTGATTTGACACTTAGTTGCAGGAGACATCCAGCCCAAAGCCTTCATTCCTTTTGCTATTTAATGATTTTGTTTTGTTGTTGTTGGTTTTTTTGTTTAGCAGTGTTGGCATTGTATTTGTGAAGTGCAGTGAAATGAATGCAAATTACTAATCTTAACCTGCAGATAGAGTGGCAGTTTCAATGTTTACAGGACAGTGACTATTGATTGTAAACC
Organism: Notiomystis cincta; assembly: GCA_013398075.1. Classification (NCBI taxonomy): domain Eukaryota; kingdom Metazoa; phylum Chordata; class Aves; order Passeriformes; family Notiomystidae; genus Notiomystis; species Notiomystis cincta. Next base: position 16,240 of record VZRX01004635.1, on the reverse strand, counting down.
CATACGTGTCCACTGAAACAGTGCACTCTACATGTGTTTTGGAAGCATTGTTTCTGCTTACCATGGTAGTTAATGGAATAGTTGCCATCTGGTTTTAGAGTCCTGGTTATGTTGCTTTGGAGAGATTTCAATGTGGGTTATGGCTTCTCTGCCATGGACTCACAGGACATAATTTGTACTGATAAAAGTGTGTTATATTGAACATGTTTCCTGAAAGAGTGACTTTATTTTTTGTGAAGATAATTTATGAGAAGGTTTTATAGCAGATCAGTGCTGAAAAAGTTGAAGTCTTGAAATAAATGTTTGTAGATGTTAAAGATCTATCCCAAAGCAAAGTATTTTTTAATAGGGCACTGTTACTAGTGTAGTTATCCCTCTGAGCTCTCCTTGCAGCGTTCCCATTTAGCATGTCACTCTGCACTGGTCAAGTGTGTTATTTAGGGGACAACCTGATTTCAGAAGATATGGCTTCATTTATATTGTGCATATCCCCTATTACACCTCTGGCAGCAACTCCTAATACAAACATCAGCCATACAAGGCAGAGCTTCTCCCCCGTACAGATCACTGCAGGTTGAAGAGCAGAGAGCCTGCCCTTGTGCTTGACTGCAGAAAGGTTTTAAGTCTGGTGACTGTCTGGCACTCAGTCCTCTCCCTCACTGTCACAGAGTGTGCCACACAAGCTCTTCGCTGTCTGAAGGCAGGCAGGCACAAATCAAGAGTGCCCGAGTCAAACTGCTAACACCTTGTCTCACCATGGCATTGATTTCTTAGTGCTGCTTATCTTGCCAAAATGGGTAGCAAGAGGTGCTTGAAGTATTACTGAGTATTTATTGTGTAATTTTGGGTGCTTATAAAGCCTTCACTGCTATTTTAAAGCAAAATTTGGGGATCTGTAGCATAGCAATAGCTGTATAACTCTAGCATTCCAAACATGCTCAAAGCAAGTTATCCTTGTGATAGTTTAGTTAGCAATGGTGTAGCTAGCAGCAATCAGTATCTTGAAGCTACAAGTTCTGAATATTGGAAGAGAACATCTCTGCTTTGAATGCAAAGCATCAGAGTTTGTAATTCACTATAGATTTCAGTGTCTCTCCTACTTAGGAATGACTGATGACACCTTAATTCCTCTCAAATTATGACTTAACTATTGCTTAAATAACTGTTTTTTCACCTCTGGTTATTTAAATCATCCAACTTACACAGTTGTATGAATGCTGTTTTATAATCAAGATACTCTTAAGGCGTCTCATAGCATTTCTTGTGAATGTTCTAATACATCAGTAATAAATAATCCTGACCCAATAAACTAATGTAAGCTGACAAGTTATTGTCTAGTGCTTATTCTTTGTGTATCTGCCTAATTCTCAGAAAAAAAAGCCTAAGTATAAGCATTAAAGTGGTTGAAAACAGTTTCCACACTGTGTGCCTCAAACCAGTAATGCATTATCACACATTTACCTGTGGATTGGTCTCAAAAACTAGATTTTAATGATGTAACTTGTTTCTCAATGTCTGCCTTGCAAATGAGACATGTCACTATATTGTGGTAACTTGTCTACAAATAACATACCTAGTGTACTAATAGATTTTTTTAAAAGTAATTTATAAAAGATGGACTTTTCTCTTATATTTAAACATCTGTTCATTCTTGGGTTCTGCTCTCAGAATGATTCTGTGTATATTTTGCAATACATGTTTTGTGTTTAACTGTACATTTTGCACCAATATGAAATACTGTATTCTAAATATTATTTACAAGTTCTAGAGATCTGTAACTAGCATTTGCTGTGAAAAATACAACATCTCTTCTACCCTGGATGCTTGTGGAGTAGTTATGCTTTAAAAACAGCGGAATACACTTCTGCAGAATCAAACATACTTTATCTCAGCTGGGCACTGTTTTTATAGGAATTGTGTAGCCTTGCTGTTTGAGATTGGGTCATGCCCTGTGAAACGGTGGCTGTGTTCTAACAGTGTGATTTCACATGTTTTCATTTGTGAGACGACACCAAAGTTTGGTCCCTGTAACATTCAAGCACCTCTAGAACCCTTATTTCTGTGGATAGCACTGTAACTGGTAATAGCACCACAGTGTGTTAAGCATTCCTGGTGTTTTGAGTTACTTTAATGATGATCCAGATTTTCCAAGATAGTTTTGTACAATTCCTTGCCTTGTTTGCACTTCTCTAGAAACATGTGACCTGGTGTTTTCAGCTGTGGGTAACAGGCCCACACATAGCCTTGTGCTTGGCTCAGGTGAGCAGTGGTGGACGGCTCATCAACCTCGGCTTGGAGGGAGTCAACTGGGACAAGTGGAAGGGCTGTCCAGTGAGCCAGGCCCAGGTGGAAACTCTGCCCCAGTGTGGCTGGACAGCCCACTCCTCCTTGAAGGTTAAGGTCTGCCTTTCATGGATGGGAGTGTCCATCAGCTGGACACCTCCACTTGGGATGTTCCTGCTGCAGTAACCCTGCCTCTGGCATCGAGCAGTTGGTTCTCTCTGCGCTGTTCAACAATTGACTGCAAAACTGAGGAGGCCTTAGTTATGTCCCAACACCTCTGGACAAACCTTATTGTTCCTTGCTGAGNGAAAAACTAATTTTGGGGCTACAGTTCTGGGAAAAGAAGGGAAGCAAACAAAACACTGACCTTCATAAAGAGAAAAGAAAAAAAAAAATAACAAACCACAAAACATCCAAACCTGAAATGAATTTTACTCCTGCCCTCTTCTGAGCTGACAAAACAGCAAGAGGAGTAGACAACTTCCAGTAGTCCTTCCCTGCCCAAACACGGTTGTGCCTTGCAATCTGGCTATACTGCTTTCTCATCAAGGGGAACTGGTGTTTGAGAATGGGAAAAACAGGTTTGACCATGATACATCTCAGCTTAAATTCAATGTGTATTTAGTTACCAGTTGGACAATACTCTTTGAAGCACAGGTAAACAAAAAACCTTTTAGACAAATAATTAAGTCACGAGGAAATTAAATTTAAGGGTTAATGGAATTATTTTGGACATCAGATTGATGGTCAGATGATGGCTTTGGGCCCCTAAAACAGATGTTTTCTTGTTGTGAACTGGTGGACTGTAGCACCTGCAATCCCTCCTGCCGGGGCTGAATAACCAAAATTCTGGAAGATGCAGCAGTGGTGGCGTCAACATCTTGAAAACAAATCCATGCAGACACAGAGCAGTGCCTGTGCAGGTGCCCACACACAGGCAAGCAGCCTTGACATGAATAATACAAATGGGCCAAATCTGTGCCTCCTCATCAACTAACAGGCTCAACTTTCACTCCTGAATGAGTCTGTCTCACAATTTCGCCAGACTTCTCTTGTAGCTGGCACCATACTCTCTTGGTCTGTCCAGAACCTGGGTTTCAGGTTTTGGAAATCAAGAAATCCAGCCTAAAAGTCTACTAGGGAATCACAGAAAGAGGGAGAGGGAGGGGAAAACCAACAACAAAAAAACGGTTATAGACAGGTTAGAGAGGTAGAACAGCCTGCACAGATGAGGCACAGAGTCTGCCCAGACAAGCCGGACTGAATGCAGGACCCTTGTAATCGAGGGCAGGGTCGGGGGCAGGGTGGGCGTCAGAAAACACACACAGTGAAATTGCAAACAGACGACACCTCCCTCCACACTGGAAAATGAGGTAGAGACAAGCTCTGTCACCTTCAGGGCTTCCCTCAGCCAGCCTGTGATCGTTCACCACAATTAGCCACTCTCACAGGCAAGTACTGGCACCCCTGCTGGAACAGTGCCCTCGAGTCTGTGCCAGATAACTATGAAGCTGCTGTCAGCCCAGGATTTCTGGGGAT
>VZRX01004634.1:0-51981 GCA_013398075.1 Notiomystis cincta | reverse complement strand
AAAAAAAAAAAAATCTGCAAGAACTGAGCTAAACATGAACGTCTGGAATGCTGCTCTTCTGCAACTATTTGCTGCCACTGTACAGTACCTGCTTGCCATAAACTGCCATCTATACAAGCTTCTAAGCTGCACATCCATGAAACAGTAGTTCTAGATATATAAAAAAATACTGTTACTTAAACATACTATAGTAAATTTTCAAGTCAGAAATTAAATTCTATCTGAATTGCACCATCTTGAGGTCCCTCCCTCTGTGCATTAAAATTTTGCTCCATTCTTAAAGCTACTTGTAATTAAAGTCTGAGCAACACCTGCACAGCTTACTTAGCCTTCATTTACATATTTAAACTAATAAGGCCAAAAAGAGTACGAGGAGTAATACATACTGCACACTTTTACCAGTTCAAGGTTGACTGTATTGATAAACATTCAGAAATCACAACTAGTAATGACTTTTCAGTTGAAAAATAAACTTTTAAGATGTCTGTCCCACAAGTACTTTTTCCTCCTGTTTATAAAATATTGATGCAGTGTAAGGTCTTCCCTTCTAGCCAGTGAGTCACTTCCATAGGGACTAAGGAAGTGTAACTGTAGGACCAGCTCTTTGGATAGGTGGAGGTTGTTCCAAGTGTTGCTTGTTTGACAACTTCACCTCTCTCCCAGAAACAAGCTGGGAGAATTGATGAACATCAATCTCAGAAGAGACAGTTTAGACTGTAATCAAACAGCAATTAGTGCCATCTGCATTTACAAATTTAAACAAGGGAGATCTGAAATGGCTTTCTCTCCCTGACAGACCTGATGACTTCTTCCTAGAAAGGCTAACTGAACACTCTAGTAGGTATATAAGGGCATCTCTGCATTAGGAGCTAGACAAGCTAGAGAAATTACACTGGGTTTGAATTTTAATTAAATGCAAAACATCTCATAAATAGGTTGATCTACAATCATTGTAGAACACTAAGTGTGACACACAGTAAGTGTCACAGTAAGTCACCAGTAGCTGCTGGTCCAAATTCAGATCTAGCTACTCCAGGTATTTTATAAAAAGAACCATCCACATCCAGTCTTTTAGTTACTATGAAATTAGTCAAGTATTCTAAGTTGGATAGTGGTTTATGCCTTATATATAGTAGAAAATCTAGCACAAAATTTAGATGTCAGATTTTCAGTTCCCAAGTAGGTTTCAAAATTTGCAGAAATTCAGAAAAATGTTTTAGCATAGCAATACACAACCATTCTAAAAATATTATAATACTGTCAACATGACATATCCTCATTGCTACTTAACAGCAGTTATATAAACTCTTAAATTTATTACAAAATAGATTTCCACCACTACATACCAGTCTCCAAAAGGCTTTTATTTATCATCTTAAAGTAGCAGATATAAAAATAAACCATTACTCAATATTCAGTTACTTTTATCATATAAATTTCTTTTTGGAAACAGAAAACATATGTAGAAAAAAAAAAATTCTATGGATGTCCCACAAAGCACAAAACTCTGCAGCAGCAAAACTTTGCAGCAAAATAAAGCACCTCCAAACTCAGGGAATGCAGTCCTGGCAGCCTGTTCTTCCTCCCTGCAAACTGCAGAGCTCTGTGGACACGTATGGAAACTCAGTAGGGCCTGAACTGAGGAGGATGGCTATCTGGAGGAGGCGGCGGTGGGGGCAGGAATGAGAAGGATGAATTGTACATGTCTGGGCCTGTCCACATCATATTCATATTTGAAGGTGGAGGGTGGAATTGATGGCCATCACTGACAGAACCATAAACTGGAGGAGGAGGAAAGGCATACTGTTGCATCACTGGACTTTCTTTTCCATGAGGTTGTGGAAACGCTGGTGATTCCTGGTGTATCCTCCTGCCTGAAGAGTACAGCTGAGGTGGTCTTACTTGTGGTCTGAAAAACCCTCGAGGGCCTGATGGAGGTGGAAATGGACCCCTGGAGAACCCTCTGCCACGGTATCCCCTTGAGTAACCTGAAGCAGGTTGTTGCAGTAACTGATGAACTCCTATATTCTCACCTGAAAAATAAACAAATGTAAGAACACACACACACACACAGCTGTAATATTTTTTTTTAAAGAGCAGGTCTAGTCTTCACAAATCTTTCAAGCTGAAGTCAAGGAAATCTGAAAAGTAATCTCATCAACAAACGATACTGGCAATTAAGACAAAGAACAAAATAATACCAGCAAATCTACTGTTTAGTAACTCCTTTTGATTGATTGGAGTAATATAGAAAGGATGATCCTGACAGTTGCAAATTCAGTCTTTAAAAAAGAAATTTCATCTTCTTTCCCTCTGGGCTTTCCATTTGTATAAATGGATCTCAGAAACGCGCAAATGTTGAGTATTTTGGAAGTCTTCATTTGAAACAAGATTTAAAACCAACACATTTTAAAACTAAAGATAAATCAACACTACATTCCACTGAAGGAGTATCCAGCTTGCAGTCCCAAGCTGGTATTACAGCATAGACACAGGACACAAGAAATTGTTCAAGCGCCTATTAATAAAATGTACTCCATCAGAAAAAGGACTATCTGTACCTCTAGCCAATTAGTTTTCAGCATTCATCTTTCTAAAGCAAATTTTTCCCTGTACAGCTCACTGTAAGCATATATTTAATGTTCATAACAAATATACAGCCCCTTTATATAAATATCGTAGGAGTTTTAATGGGATCAGGACTATAAAATGAAAAGCACTGAAATACTAAAGATGCTCCAAGGGGCTGCTAAGATATTCAAAAAGCTGCAGAACTTAAACCCTCAGAAGGATTTCATGGCTGGGAGCAATGAAGTATTCAGGAATATAACTCCACATAAAATCACTGAAATTTAAAAACCTGTGTGAACCTTATCCTTGGCTTTATACTACAAAGCTTTTCAAAGGTGAAAATGTTTTTAAGTCTGGAAAGGTAGTTGGACACCAGAATTCCTACCCATTTTCATGGAGGATTAGGAGTTAGAACTCCTGCAGTACAAGCAGGCCTCTTGGAAGCATTGAAGTAAAGTACTTGAATGAGTATTTCTGTTCTTTCCTTTATCAAATACTGTAACATGAGACAATTTTAATATACTGATGTAAATCTTCATCTGAGACTGTCTTTTGCCTCAATTTGTGACATATCCTTGCTGTTGAATTCTACAGCCAAAACAAATTGCAGACCATTTCAATTTGTGTCATGTTATTTACAAAAGAATCCCAGCAAATCAAAGCCTATCTCCCTTGACAGAGTGTAACAGTTCCTCCTGTTGTGTTCTCAGTTATGGAATACAGTTTGGTAACACCCTCAGCAAGCCCTAGGCAAAGGCAGGTCTGCCATAAGCTGGCAGAACAGGGATGTGGTGGAAAACATACATATGCTAGGTAAACAGAAACCAGGAGAAAATAACCATCAGTAATGAACAGAAAGTACAGCACAATTCAGATCCATCTCTTAAGGGAAAAAAAACACCTGTCAAAACCATAGGGCAAAAGCCAGTTCAAGAAAGATCGTAGCTTTATTTGATTGATACAAGGGAGGATTGTACTGTACAAAAAGTGTTAAAGGACAGCTACTGATCTCCCAGATCAAGAGAAGAGGTTTTCAGCGGGGCACAATGTATATCAGCTTTACAAAGGAAGGGCAGCACTCATAGAAGGAGTCTGTCTGAGAAATTCAACGGAGGAAGCACCATGCTGCAGATAGGTGAAACAATCTGCAATCTGATAGGTAAGCAGTACAAGAGGGTAAGGGATGAGGGTTGTATTTAAAGGGAGGAATATAAAAAGTATGCAGCCAAAGCAGACCATTGAGAACAGAACAAGAGGGATGCAATATGAATTATTCAACCAAAATGGCAATCAATAATCGAAGTTTTGTCAGTAAAGTGGCATAAGAGAAGAGCATTTGGTTATTGTAAACAGAGCACAGCTGCAAGTATACACCTGGAAAAGATTTTACAACAGCAGGAGAAAGGAGAGTAAAGAAGGCTATTCATATTATTTCATATTATGAAAACCTATACACAGCTTTGTTCATCTAATGACTGCATTAGGTAAACAGGCTACACAAGTAAGAGTCATTTAGAAGAGGATTTGTACATCATGGATCCTCATGAGCTTCCTTTTTAAACAGAGGAATAAATATTCCATGTAAGACCTGTGTCTCCTACCTTGACTGCCAAAGAAGTGGGTTTCCAAAAATTGCACATGGCCTTCTCTGTCTTCTCCCAGCATTCAAAGGCTTTAGCTGAACCCCATTCAAATGGTGGCATGTGTTCAGTATCCTCACTGTGTGTCAGCCAACACTGTTCCAAGACCCTTTGACTCTCCCCTGACAACTGCTCTGCTGTTATACCACTTCCCTCCCATGGGGTTTCCATTTCAAAAGAATACACTTGATTATTTTTTTCTAAAATAATAAATATGGAATGTAGCCACAAATTCAAACTTAAGTTTGAAAAGTACAGAATTAATCTTAACTGTATAAAACCTCAGTCATTAAGATAGTTATAAATTTGCAGTCCAAACTTAGTTTAACAGACCAAAGCATTCACATAGCATGCACTCACTTGATGGAAGTGTTTCTGATCTGACTTTCTTCCTTCCTTGATTTTGAGGCTTCTTTTTCTTCTGTTTTGCCTCCCTTTCTTTTTCATCATCACTGAAATCCAAAACCTGATTAAAAAAAAAAAAGCAATCAGCTGGCTTCTCAGCACAAGACAAAAGTTAATACTCCAAAAATTTATCATAACACAATTAATGCAGGACTCAGTTATCCTTTCTAATTTTCCTGAAAAGAGCAAGATTCAAGTGCTGAACACAAATGTTTGATTGCCTAGGTGTTAGTAAGAAAAGGAAAGGAGCTGGCTGGTTACTGCCAAGAAAAAGCTTTCGAAGAGCAACTGCAAACTAAGTGAATAAAAAATGAGTTTTTAAAATAAGCAAACATTAACTTGGCAACCAATACATAATTCAGCAGTTAAACTACATTAAAATAATCTCTACTCTAAAACTGTCACTAAACTGGAATTTTCTGTAGTATATTTAATAACACTTTCTGTTGAATTTGCAATAGCAATGTTATTCCAAAGAAATTTTCAGCTTTGAGGAATGTTGTCATTTACAACAGATGCAATGTTTTCTTGTTATGCAAGGTTTTGCTAACTTTTGAATCCTAACCTACATGAATGAGGATAAGTTATCAGGAACAGGGAGGAAATCTGTCAGCATTAATTAGTTCCCTGAAAAATAGCTTGCTCTTATGACTTAGAAGGGGCAGGATTTGTTCCCACCCTCCCCTTCCCAATTCTGAAAGTAGGGGCTTTGCTACTTACTTGTATCTCTCTATTGTATACACAGACCATGGAGCTCAAAAACACTGCACCAAAACAGTGGTTAAAATGCCTCATAAAAGTTAATTATGAATACAACTATTTCTTCTACTACATAACTGGACTACATACTTACTCAAAAAAGCCAGAAGAAATACAGCAAGATGATGTATACCATGAAGTAAAATTTTCACTAACTCTGGTTTTTCTTAAGAACTTCAGCACACCATACTCCAGTAGTGCACAAATAATGAACAGCAACAGGTACCTTTTACTGCTACCTAATTTCCATGTAACATCCCATAAAAGTGACCCCACAGAAGAACTCCAGTTATCTGCTCCTGCTAGCCTTGCAGCTCTGTCATCCTCTGACCCAAACACAAAGCTAGGACAGGCTGTATTAGTGACTCAAAAAATAACCTGGACTAGCTAGTTAAGAGTCTGCCAAAAAAAGAATGGTTATCATCTACCTTAAATAGCAAGTAAGAAGGGCCTAACATGGATTAATTTAACATTCATACAAAAATGAAGCTTCCCACTATCACAGAAAGAACTGACTCCAACAACTGCACACAGTTTACCACAGGGGCTGGCCAGAAACCAGCTGCAATCTAAGGTCCCTAAAAGGGTCTGGCTGTAAGAGACAATTTCAAGCATTGGTAGCATAAAATTTAATCTGCACCCTTGTCAGCAGCTATTACCTTCACAGCAAAAGCTATGAGCTTATCAGCTGTCACAGTTTGGGATAGCATGGTACAAACTCTTAACTGCTAGAACTAATCAAAGATTATCTAATTGAGGAGTACAAGATGTCAGATTTGTTTTTTTCCAAAACAGAGCACACAGACAGATCACACAGTCAGAACAGCGCCCATCTTTGACATCATTGGCTTTGTTCAAGCTTCCTTTGCTCCCTCCTACAGTGAGGTACAGCAAACTTAAATTAAAAAAAACATTTAATAAACCCAAAAAGCTTTGAAAAAGGCAATGAATCCGTATCTGCAGATCTGACTGACTGTATTGGGCCAATAAAATTTCATTAGTTCCTACAAACTCAAATTACATATCTACAAGCTTATCTCCTAGCAGTTTTTAAAACATGACTCAGAAACAGAAGAGCTCACAGTTAGCCAATAAGCCCACTGGGTATCATCACTGTGAGAAAACTGCTGAATGAAAGCAAGTTAAGACTAGCCAAAAGTTACTAACTACAGTCTTTCAAAGCTCTATGGATAACATACCTACAGTCCAATTCTTATACAATGCTTTCAATTCTCAAATTATGATTCTCTGTGAGATTATGTCCCTACAAGAAAGGAAGGCAATTTACAGCCAGAACTGACAGACAAGCATTCTTTGAGAGAAGTCAGCACTGCACAGATGAGTTTCATTTACAGGAAACAAAAACAGTATTTCAAAATGTATCATCCTCACTCACAACAGTGGAAAAGGCAACATTCCAAGTTGACAGACTGATACATCATTACAGGACCTGTATCTGAGCACAGAAAAGATCGTGTCACAACATCTCTCCTTCAAGCCAGAACCATCCAAGGGTAAGGCCTGTGAATGAAAAATTTAATACTGTCCCTAACAGCATCCTTCTGGACGAGTTGTCCAACTGTGGGATGAGCAGGTTCAAGGTGCAATGGCTGAAGAACTCCCTGAAGGGTAGAGTTTCTCAGGGCTCAGTTCCAGGGCCAGTTCTGTTCAATGTATTGAACAGTATCAATGATCTGGATGTAGCATTTAGAAGCACCAAGAGCAAGTCTGCTGATGATACCAAACTGCCATCAACTCTTGAGGGACAGGAGGCCTTGCAGAAGGATCAAGATACTCTGGGGCCCTGGGCAATGGTTAATGGGATGAAATCTAACAAGTCCAAATGCTGCACAGCTAGGATGAAGTAACACCAGGCTCAAGTCTAAACTGGGAGAGCTGCCCTGCCAAGAGGGATCTGGGGGTGCTGCTCAGCAGCAGCTCAGTGTGGGTCAGCAGGGTGTGCCCTGGGACACAGAGGGCAAAACCCTGTCCTGGGGTGCATCAGGTACAGCACCCACAGACACCCAGCAGAGGTGACTGTCCACTGCATTTGGCCTTGGGGGGCTCACCCTCAGTGCTGTGGGCAGTTCTGGGCCCCACACGTCAAGGATGTGGAACTGCTTGGTTACATCCACAGGAGAGAAACAAAGCCAGTGACAGCACTGGAAGGCATGTCCTCTGAAGAGCAGCTAAGGACTCTGGACTTGCCTCATTTGGTGGAAAGCAGACTGATAGGCAACCTCTTTACAGCTTCCTGAGGAAGGGAAGTGGAGAGAGAGGTGCTTATCTCTTGTACCTGGTATGTAGTAATAAGATGAGTGGGTACAGCCCAAAGCTGTACCAGGGAGGTTCAGACTGGAAATAATGACGACTTTCTTTACTGAGAGGATGGTCAAACACTGGAAGAGACTTCCAAAAGAGGTAGCTGACATCCTGAGCCTGTCAGTATTTAAGAGGCATTTGGACAATGCTTTTCACAACATGCTTCAGTTTATGCTTCAGCATCAGGGTAGAACTTGTCAGGGTAGATGATTGCTGTGGTTCCTTCCATCTGACAGTCTACTCTATTCCATCCTAAAAATCAGTTAGAACACTGCAGGAACAAAATGAGCTGAACACTACCCCCTGAAAAAAAAAACCCACAAACCTAAATCCCACAAAACCCTTCCTACCAAATTATAGAGTGAGAAGCACATATTACATAGCATAGAATTATGCTAAAAAGGCAAGTATTGGAAAGATTCAAAACAAGCAGACAGATCTCTTTAGAGTACTATGGTAGACAGAAGGCTTCTAGGAATTTCAGCTACTTTGGATAAGACATGCTTTAAAGTGGGAATTGCAAGGAAAAGTGACTCAGCTGTTGTGATGTAAAACAAATTTTGTGAAAACACCTCAATAAAACTACCAGCCTTGTGATTCTTACTGAATACTCAAAAAATGTACAGCTAGAGTGGAATTAAGGATCACTGACAGAAATCCTGTGAGTCACTGAAGAACTATTTACAGATCCTACACCAAATTATATCAGTGGTCACAAAGAGCTCTCAATCCTCCACAACCCTGTATGACAGCCTTTCTACAAAAGAATCCCATCTCCTCTTAGGGAACTACTGTTTTGTAACAGCAAACTGTAGAGAGAGCTCACTAAAAAGTCATTCAAAGAATGCAGCAGAGATGTCAAGTTAATCTTGAAGAGCAGACAGCTTAAATGTCCAAGTAGTAAGTTTGCAAAGCACTAGTAAGCCTTTAAAAACAAACCATTGCTTGTGGCAAATTGAAGACAAAGCTGCAGTGAAAGAATGACAGGGACAGAAATTTCCCAGCAGAAACAAAATTATTAGGCAAGGTAAAAGCGCTGCTACCCAAAGTTAAACATTCAGCTTGTCAAATATATTCTCAAAGGACTACAGGAACTTTAGACACACATTTTGCCAACTGCAAAAAGCAAGTAGAGAGGCAGTTAGTACACTACACTCACTAAGAGAGCTCTCCAAGAAAAGCATGATTCTTTCTTTCCATGAAGAGGTACATTCAACTCTTGTCTGTATAAAAAGATAAACTTTCTAATTGCTTGCTCTGCATAGAATTTTCTTCACATATGACAAACAATAAACAAAAAATCCTCTATAGTTACTTCAGGTGGTGGTTCTTGGTCATTCTTCCAGGATGCATCTGAACCTTTTTCCCTAAAAGAAAAAAACCACAAAACACAAATTAGACAATCCAGATAAAAGAAGGCTAACACTTTCTGTAAGGTATCGGGTCTCCTACAACAGGAACTTTCTGTTTTCAAAGAGTTATTTGTTTTTTAATATTGTTTTTAAGCAAACAGTACTGTATATGTCAACTCAGGACTTCACCACACCAAAAATCTTCCTACTTTGAGTGATGACTGAACAATTCATCCAGCTAATAAGATTTGGTCAATATTCTCTCTGAATCCTTCTGAACCTTAATTGTGTTGAACCTGAACTAAGGTAGTTCACTGCAACTTTCTTATGCTAATTGCTGACTACAATCACAAGCTTTCTTACTCTTCTGGTTTCAGAACATGTATCTTCAGCTAAAAAGAACAATGAAATTATTCAGTAGGACACAGGCTTTCAGTATAACTATAGCATAAATTCAGAACCAAAAGACCCTCAATGCTTGGCTTACTATCCCATTAAGAGAATGTTAGCTAGATAACTAGATTTTCTCTATTTTGTTGTAAACATAACATTAAATTGAAAGGTGAAAGACAGTTACAGAAGCAAAAACTCAATTGTCTTGCCTGACAAGCATCAAAATAAATTTTAATTAAGTCTCATTTATTTTACCCACCTCTAAGCCCTTCACTAAAAATCAAGTAATTTCTTTGATTGGCAAAGAATTTGTGAAATAGATTTAAATTACATCTGTTGAAGGCTTTTTCCATGCTCCTTGCAAATTTTATGTGTTTTGGTCTCAATCAATCCTCATCTTTTCAGAAAAATTGTATAAAATAGTGCAATACTGAAAATTCTTACTTGCAAAATGGAACCAGACAGTTAAAAACATCTATGTGTTCAGTGTGAAATGCCTTCAGCCAGTGCTCTAATAACCAAGAGTTTCTATGTATTAATCAAGTAGCAGTAACTACAAAAAGCTATATAACCATTGGCATCAGCAGCCTGGACTTCAGAGGTCCTTAGTCAAACTCATAAGAGCAGTGGGTAAGTCATCTGGAGGTTACATCATGCCTCAATCCCTAACCATAAAACTGAAGCTCAACCTCTACATGTAAAAAAAAAAAAAAAAAAAAAAAAAAAAAAAAAAAAAAAAAAAAAAAAAAACAAAACAAATGAAGAGAGACATCAAACTTTAAGATTAAGAGCAAAAGGAAGGCAAGGAAGACATTTTAAACTTCAATTAGAAGAAAACATTACAGGGAGGAACAGAAGATAAGGACTCTATGAGTAATTTCTCAGTTGCAGAAAACTTTTTTTTTATTATTATGAACAGAACTGTTTCTTCCTTTGATCTTGTTATTTTTGAGCAACACATGCCTGCTAGAAATGTGTGCTAGAGCACACAAGAATCTCCAAGACCTGTGGTCATTCAGCAATAAGTAACATCACTGACTGCAAACTTTAAACTTTTCAAGGTCAGGGAGTTTATCTCACTCTCCCAAAGCAGCCTTCCTCATTTCAGCAAACAAAAACTGTTTTTCATACTCTGAGGTACTAAATATCTTCACCAAAGAACAATATAGTAATTCTCTGATTTGTGAAGTCAGATACTGTAGGATCTGGAAGTCTAACAAAAGGTAATTCAGAGGAATCATGAAAATACATGAGCTTTTTAAGAATTGTGTTACAGGCAATACAACACAAGCCTATCTTTAGCAACAAATTATTTTGCATTCAAAAGTTTTACAGTAGACTTTCACTTATTTTTCTATAAAGTGTAAGGCTTATTCATAGCACTGCAACTTTGTACAATGCAAGCAGATTGCATTTCAGATTTCAGAAAAAGCTTCAAACTCAGAGTTTCTTTCAGATCTTAATCTTGATTCCTTTCCTTTTCAAAGTACCATCACAGTTTTGAACAGCAGTTTTAAAACCTTAAGCCTGTAATGCTCCACAATCTGGTCTCCACACAGTCAAACTAAGAAAAAGTAGTAAATAGAAATTATTGGTTATCAAATTTGCTATCTACTAATGTCCAAAAGTCTTCTAGGGGATCCTTGATCAAGCTTGGCTTTTCTAGTATCCATGTCACCTTCTTATAGCATTAGGACTCCTTCATATAGTATTACAGCACATGTCAGAAATCAGAAATTCTTCACCTGTTTTTAAAAAACCTACCTAGTAAAAAGACACTTCAACCAATAGCATCAAATGACTCACACAAGCTTAAGAAACTGTACTGACAAAACCCAGAAATAAAATATTGTTTCAGTGTACTGTAAGTTAGGTCACACTATTCATCCTAATCAGGGCAAAAAACCCAATATCTGAAGCACTGTTCAGCTGTGCTGGTAGGCCATGGATGTCTGAAGTATCTTGCCTAGGTTTTAGGTTTTTACCACCTATGACACTGAAGTACTACCAAAGGAAAAATGGTTTCCAAAACTATTTCCAAAGCCTGAAACAAAGTAAAACACAAGTCTCCCTCTCAGATGCTGAGTACAGCACACGGTTATTGATGCAGCAAGCAGATGATTAAAGTCTGTGCACTTACTGTGCTAAGCAACAAAGTTTAATAGCGCAAATCAAAGACCAGCTGGCATCAAAATGCTGCAGAAAAACAAACAAGCATCAGAGCAAGAAAGTGATCTATTTTGGTCCTCACTGAAGGGAAGAAAATATGCTTGTTGCTTGCACAGAAATGAGGACATTGGGAAAAAAAAAAAAAAGAAAAAAAGACTCCTGCAGGTCTGGCTACACGTTTGACTAAAGAAAAGAACTATTCAGTATGAATCCTGGCACAGCTGTAATGAGTGCAGACAATTAACCAAGCCCTGAGAACTAATCCCAATAAACAGACTAAGTCACTTGTATAACAAAAGATATCTAGCTTATAGTTATTTCAGATGATTACTCATCAATAATTAGAACATTACTATCTAGCTGTCATTTATTATGTTTTATTTCTTAGTCTGTATCTTTGAGTACACTTCCTTCTAAATGACATCAAGTCCTATTTATTCATGCTACTCTCTTCACTCAGACTGGGATACACAAACACTACTGAGAAGTTTCTTAACATCATACTACATTGCCTCCTCTCCTCCAAATTTAGAGGGTAATTTTTATCTAGAATTGTTATCCTCCAACTGTATAATAGATTCATTGATAATTACATTTCAATTCTGGCCTCATAATATGAAATAAAAATAGTACATTAATACAAACTTGTTCAGAATGCAAACAAGTTTATTATCAGTTCTGAAACCATACAAGAATCTAAAGAATAACAATATATAGGAAGTTCACCTTGAAAAACTGTCTGCTTTTATACTCATGTAGATTTGTGTCAGAGGGTGGAGAAAGTATCAATGAACTTTTCTGGTTGTGGTATTTGAGTTAAAAGCAGCACAAAAAGAAAACAAGCTTAGTATTTTGAGCAGAATATGAAGCTAAACTTTAGTAATTACAGCATTTTAAAAGCTTGCAGTCTACAGCTACTCTCTATTCTTCTCAAAGGCAAAATAGTACAGTTTTGTTATTACAACACAGTTGACAATATCTAAAGGAAATAAAAAGTTTAATTTTAAGCTTAGTACTAGAGTTTCTCACAGAACAGTCAACTTTAACCCAACATTTTCAGCTAAATAAAAAACACATTATAACCAGATTAGAAGAGAAATTAGACTCACTGTTTTAGTTTCTCTGCAAATATATACTGGGTGAAGTCCTCCACTGATGGAGCAAAATACATGCTATCTTGCACATTTATACCTTTGGCTTTGATATGCTCAGAGCTGTTAAATCTTATCACATAAAAAGGATGTGAAACAGGACCAAATATCTCAAATATCTGAAAGAAATAAAAATTAAATATTTAAATGAACTAGCATGAGTAGATAGCTAATTTCACTGCAGACAATGATATTTAGGGAGTCCAATATATTTTCAAAATGCAGCATCAAATCAAAGTTCCTTTCACACTTCAGTTTTATTACCGAATTTTGTTTGACAGTGTATTTCCCCAACTACTGTTTGTTATAATGTGGAAGAGTAAGTTCTCACATCCTTAGTAATCCTTCCTTTGGTCAAATATCTATTTTTCTGTGTCTGTTATGTTTTTAAGTCATTTGGAACAATCTCCTGATCACTTTTTCTTCAAAGTTCATCTTAGTAAGATGCCTTTACTTCAGTTACCACTTGCTCCCCAATTCCATGGAGAGCAGAGAATTTTGCCATGTTTTACAGAACATCTGCAATTCAGGCTAAGTTTGTTCCACTCACATCTAGAATTCAAAGATACTTTAGTAGTAACCAGTGGAGATGACAGCTTTCCTTCTACAGAAAACTCAATGGAACAACCCTCTCAGCAAATATTCTTCACTGGCCTTAAATCAGAACAGCACAGCAGAGAAGGAAACATTCCCCACTTTTCATAAAACTTCACTCTAACCACTGCCCCTATGTGGCAGTAAAAGAGCACACAGCCTGTTATTCCAAAACATCATACATCTGAAAGCAATCTCTTCCTCTCCACAAGCACTCTCATCAAACACTGGAATCACCAGATATTGTAATTCTCTAAGGATGCAATTAATTCCAGGTTAGAATTCTTGAGCTTAGGAAAACAGATGAACATAGCAAGAGCCAAAGGCACAAAGAAAAACTATATATCAAGGAAAGATTATCTTTCATTTAGTCAACTTCAACTCTGCTTCCTGGAGTGCTAAATACTTCCAATTTTATATTAGAGAAACAAGTTTTTATTTTACACACACCTTTCCTGCTGCTTGCCGATCTTCTTTAAAAATTATGCTTTCCTCATTTACTGCAGGTAGGCCTCTCAGTGATTCAATTATTACTAAAATGGAAAGAAAAACAAATCAATTAGAACTTTATGTTTCAACAGCATGTAGTTAATTGCAGTAAAACTTAACAAACCACAACACTACTTGTCTATTTAAGTTTGTAGAGCTGCAACCAAATATTCTTGCACACATACAAAAGTACTTAGAATCACACAGCCCTTCCCCAATGATACATGAGTGGTAATACTTATATGGCTTAAAGAGTTACTGTTCTCTGGGGTAAAGAGAGAGTCCTAAGAATCAGACCAGAACAAAGAAGCTGTCTGGCAGTTCACTCACAGTAGAAACTGATGGTGTTGTTTACATATGTACAGACACAATCTGACAAACATTCTGCAATTTAATGCCACAGAAGTCTCATAGTAAATTTGGGCCTAACGATGATTAAACTCTACCTGGAAAACAACTCAATGCTCAATTCAGCATTCTCAATGCCCCTCCATCAGCAAATAAAGTCACTCAAATACGTGGTGTCACTCAGACTCCAACAAAAGCCCATCACTGTTAAACTTACATAACAGGACTTTCAGCAGTCAACACACACATCACCAGGCTAGAAGTTACTGCTACTACTGCAAAAACCTTAACATGCCAAACAAGTGTATCACAATTCTACAGGCTTAATAGTTCATTGAATTTCAAGAGAATATGTGAAATCAATTTCTTTTGTGCCTACCTTTAAGATAAAATATACAGTGAAAGCATCCAATGTGCTGTTTAAACCTCATGAGAAATACACCTTAGCAAAGAAAAAAACCAGAACCAAACATCCAAGCAAGAAAACCCTACAAAAACAACACACAAAAAACTCTCAGATAATGTTCTCAACCTGACTCACCACACACAGCCCCTAGCCTACAGCAGGCTAAGGAAAATATATTCTGAAAATGTACAACACGCCAGTCCCATGAAACTTAGGGGAAACATTACCACCTCCAGCCTATCTGATTGACAGATTCCCCTACCCCAACACAGCCTAAATTATCAGCTTCTACTCTTGCAGGGCCCAAAGTACAGTCCTAGGGAAGATTTCTCATATACACCAAAGCTGTTTACTTTCCAGACCCCAACCCCACAATGAATTTTTCTCTCTAAGTACCTCGAAGCAAAACACAGCACAAGTTTTGTTAAATTCTGATACACTGAGCAGAAGTTCACAAAAAGTACTGTCATTTTGCTTTTAGCTACTGCAGAGCAAGCATAGACCTACACTGTTCTAGCCTCAAATTGACCTCACAGAATGAAATATCTAATTTATAAGTATCATTCACTGCAGACTGAAGAACTTGGAAGTTTACTATAGAGAATCTGAGAGACATCAAAGGGACAGAAGAAGAATACTGATGGTTGCATTAGAATAATATTTGTGGTTTCCAAAAGAGACATCAAGTCCTCTCAGACTAGATACAAATCTGGTATACAGAGCTACCAATTTAGTTCAAAAAACAAAAAACAACCCCCAATTAGCTGGCATCCCTAAAATGGCCATGAGCCAACTCAAATTGAGGTCTGTTTCCAGAAGAATTGAAAAGAAACTAAAATTTAGAGAAAGAGAAGTCATACAGCAAGGTGGGAAAAGCAACAAAATCACAGATGTCCTGGGGGTTTATGCCATTCATACAGTTTTATTTCATTAGGATTATTAGCGCTTTTTTCCTAACTTTCAGCAACAAAATCTAATTCAACACTTCATACATTTACATTATATAAAATAGGATGCAGCCTGAAGAATCCACCTACCAGTAAACTGGTATTTGAAAAGATTATATTCACCAGTGAGGATTAGAAATAAGGATGGTTTTCAAAACTGAAGTCTTTAAAGCAGCTTTATTTATAGCTTCACATTTTAGACCAAAAATAAGAAAAATAGCAAGTATGACTCAACTTTTTTTTAAAACTTGTTTTCAAACTATCATTTTAGCTGAAGACAGCCTTCTTGAAGTCCACATTATTATCAATAAGCAAGAAGGGGCAAAGTAGAAAAGAACTAGATTACTACATTCCACACCCTCCACCCAGCTTCCTGCAAATGAATGAAATTAAATCTCACTCCAATAAAATAATGTAGAGAAATTGCCTGTATTACCTGAAGTCTTTTAAAAGAAAAATTAATTTTAAATAGTAATAATAAAAGAATTATTTGCTTTCTTTTGTACTACATCCATCATAAATATTTACACTTCAAAATTTAACTTAATTTCTAATTTTCATAAGCAAATTGCTTCAAAAGTAGTTCAAGAAGAATAGAACACTTGAAATACTTTAAATACAAACATACTGTGGACATTTTAGTAACAGATGAGCTTCAGCAAAACTTTGATTCCGTGTATCAAATACTGAGGTCCCTTGCAGATCCAAAAAGATCCCCAAATCTCCATGCTTGCAGTTAAGCTTACATCCATTCTATATCTCAATCCCATTAAGCTTACCCTCCACCTATAAATCATGTTAGTCATACCATCCTCTGACTGCTGACATGGGCAGCTTTCATTTGCTCAAGGTGCCAGAAGGGGGATGAATAAAGATTTAAATAAATAAAAGAACCTGCATTGCTGAAGGAACAAGTCTTTTTCCTGTCCTCATATATTAACAGGCAAGCACTTGGGACTGCATTGTACTGCATCTGTGCTTTCAGTTATACAGCTCCTATATATTCAGGGATAATTCAAAAATAGCATCTACAACTGGAAGATTTTCCTAGAGTACTTAAAATACAATAACTGTTGCGACTATCAATATAAAAGCCATAATACACAGTGGGAAAAAGGGGGTTTAATTAAAAAATTAAGCATGAAAGTCACAGAAACACATACATAGTAGTCCTAGTATGGCATAGGCCAAATAAAAGATAATTGAACACAAATGTCATTTGCTAGTTCGAATTCCAATTCAGCAACCTGCTACCCCCAGAAATACAATGGTGCAGGACTGACACTTGGAAGGAACAGCTAAGAACACAATTCATGCAGAGATATATAGGAATGATATTAATTAAAAACAAAGCAAACATCACTTGCCTACCTAGCTGCTCAATGATGCTGGAAACTGTCCCAAAGAGCTTCAGTTCAACATTATCTGGCAGAATTATTGATAAGTCTTCAACAGGAGGCAGTTCCTGCAAACATCAAGTCAATGTTTAGACTATAGTATCACACGAAGATGCTTACCACTTTGTCACTGCAGAAATTTGACAGTTTGGAAAAATCTCCTAGCATTCTGAAGGTCTTATTTTTTAAAAATTAGTCTGATTTGCCTCTTTCAGAATCATCCTAAATGAACTCATCTTGGGGGACCACCACTTTTGAGGATACCTCCCTTACAAAGACACTATTCTACATATTTCCATCACAACTACAGCAGAAGCCAATGTTATTTAAGTGGAGGAAGCCAACAATTGACAGGCATTTCATCCAAATTTTTTAATTAATTAAGCTCAATGTACACCAATAATTAATCAGAAATCAAATAATAAGACCACTTGCAACAACATTCAGTGCATGCTAGAAGAAAAATGGCCACAGCATGAGCTAATAGAGCATAAAATACACCAGATGTGTATCATCTGATTTCACAAAACTGTATCTGTCCATCTACATAATGACTTGGATCATTATAGAAAATGTAAACATCACAACAACTTATACAAAGAAAATTATTTTTAGCTGAAAGTTGCATTTGTACAAGAGAATAACTAGAGATCACAGAGAACACAAAAAGCCAAACTTCAGATACAAAAGTGAGTACTACACCATATTCAAATTAGGCTTTTTCCTCAAATACAAGATCAAAATCTACTATCAAAGACTGATTAACATCAAGTTCATCCTCTACCTCCAATTTACCCAAAAACTAAGGTTTCTATGTATATACTATGCTGCTGTAAATTCAGTAAGGACAAGGCAACTAGAGTAAGCATTATCTTCAAATTCAACACCTTGTGAATTCTGAGAGTTCAAATCTTAGCATAGAACTGCACTTTTAAAGACCACAACTAGAAATAAAATCCCATACAAACAGAAGAAGTTTATCCTGATTTATGAGACCTGATAATCTTCACTCTAACAAATGTGTTTGGCAAAGGCTTAAAGAGCAATGTAAAGATCAAAAAGACCAAGACTTTCCCAAATGTTTTATTATTAAACACAAGACATGAATTCAGATAAAAACACCACACTCTTCTACAGGCCAGTGATTTTTCCAACATTAATTCAAGTTCACTGCTAAAACTTAACTGAGTCACTTTTTGTAAAAGCAATTCAAAGGCCAAAGACCAGCAGGAAGGTAAAATTCTGATCCTGTATCTCAAAACACTTCTGCCACACTACACACAGTATCTGCCAATCCTTGATTCAAAGCAAGATGTTTCTAAAACAGTTCCACTAACACTCTTTCATACATATACATGAAAAACATAACTTTCTATGTTATTAACTGTGGTATTCTGAAAAATATGACTTTCTAAGTTATTAACTGTGGTGGGTTTTGCTGCAGAAAAGTCAGTTTTCTTCACAGTGGCTGTTACAGGGCTGTGTTTTGGATCTGTGCTGGAAGCATTGCTAATAACACAGAGCTATTTTTGTTACTGCTGAGCCAAGGCCTTTTGTGCCTCTCATGCAACCTCATCAGTGAGGAGGTACAAAAGGAGTTGGGAGGAGCACAGCCAGGACAGCTGACCTGAACAGACCAAAGAAACCTTCCATACCATGTAACATCATGCCCAGCATACAAAGCTGGCTGAAAGAGGAGAATGAGGGACATTTAGAGTGATGGTGTTTGTATGCCCAAGCCATGGTTAGATGTGATGGAGCCCAGCTTTCCTGGACATGGCTGAACACCTGCCTGCCCATGCGAAGTGGTAAATTAATTCCTGGGTTTGCTTGGCTTGTGTAGGTGGCTTTTACTTTACCTACTAAACTGTATCTAGCTCAGCCTTAAAATCGGCTTAGTAAAAGAGAAACTCTATCCCCATCCTGACACAGGACTGACTTAAAATACAAACTTGTAGTTGGGTTAGTAGGAAAGGATTTTAAAATTATCACATTCTACTTACATCAATAGGCAACTCATCCTTTGTCCTAATACAGAAAGATCTGTTATCCTTCTCATTTGGATGATCATCTTCCTCAGATACTGCTGAAGATAAAGAGGAAGATGTAGTTGATGAACTGTCTGAATCTGAATCACTGAATAAAAAAACAAACATGGGAGTTACCATACTGCCTTCTCACAGTCACACCTTGTAAAATCACAACATTAGCACAACGCTGAGTGAAAGTTAAGCAAATACTTATTCCAAGCAATGCATCTTGCAAAGAAGGGAAAAAAATTCTAATTTTTGTAAAAAAAGGGATTAGTTTCGTAATTCATGTCCTGTACAAATCCCCCAGTAAATATTCACACAGAGTAATTCAGTGTTTCTCACTGTCATATGTGTAAAAGATGTTTATTGTCTTAGACCCTTAATATTTCAGTACAGAGTAGAGTAAGAAACAAGGCCTTATTCATGTCAACATGTTCATTTCAGCAAAGGTCTGAGTTCTTCAAGGGCTGGTGGAAGAAACAAATGTGGAACAACTGATACTGGTAACTGAAAAAACACAATACAAACCTTACCCAAAATAATCCACTGAGACAAGCAAACTTTTACAAAATAGCCTTTCTTATCTGAAGAAAAAAATAACACTCCCTTCTAGATTCTTGTAATACCATAGTCTCCTTCCCAAATAAACACACGAGTTTCTACTGCTGCTTTATTTATTCCAACAAATGCTCACAGTAATGACAAGAAATAAGAGCACCTCTACAAATAAACCTTTTGCATAAGCCAAATACAGACTTCTTGGAACAACATCAATACAGCAGAAAGACAAAAAAAAGAAAATCAGACTAAAAGACCAATCAGTGGAAGAAGTCAAAAACAAAACCTCCTAAAGGCGGAGATAAATGCAGATAGATAAGTAAACTGAAGTTATTAAAATTTCATATTTAGTGTTTGTCAGCGCAACAGATTTTGGAAGTAGAAAACACCAGACACAGGTGAAGCCCCTGGAAGTCAGGAATTTCACTCTCCATCACTTAGTGATACTCAAGGAAAACTTTGAACCAACCTAAGTATTTCTCAACTCAAACTTTTATCAATTGACTGGTAATTAACTGTTAATTAAGCTTTGCATCTTTCAGAGGAGATTCTTAGACTTATTTTAGCCACCTCTACTCAAAAGAAGCACATGCCCATCTTGCTGCACCGGCCCAATAAGAAAACAAAACTTTCTGCAGCAACCAAAGCATGCAGACTTCTGACACTGCAGCAGAGCCCACATTTAACCAGTTAGCTTTCAGCAACTACACTGAACATCAAAGCACAGATGCAGCAGGTAGAAAACGGAACATTAAGAGAAAAAAAAAAAAACAAAAACAAACAAAGAAGAGAACACGTTGAGAATGAGCTTTTCCAGAGAGATGCCAACATCAGAGCACGAGGTACCGCGTGCAAACTCTCCACCTGGAGCCCACGCTCAGGTTTTTCAGCAGAAACCCCGCGGGTGCTGCTGTTCAGCAGTAACACCGCACCAAGAGCCGCAGGGGCACTCCCGGGGGCCACATGAAGCCGCTGGGGCGGCCCGACCTGCACGGCGCGGCGGGGCCAACACGCTCTCCAGGCCGCAACACCCAACTCGTGTTTTCAGTAAATCCTGCACCCTTACAGGCACTGCTCCGGAGCCCTAATTTAACAGGCTCCTAGCGACACGTAACTGAAAATTCCATCTTTGACGGGAAGGAGAAAGCTCTCGAGGCTGACACACGGGGGCTGGGGGAGGCCGCGGGCAGGCACGACGGGCTCTCGGGCGCTCAGCCACAGCACCGACCGCCCGCGCCGCCGCCCGAGGCCTCGGCGGTCAAGGGGCGACCCGCGGGGAGCGCCGGGGCTGAACCCACCTGTCCGAGTCCGACGANGGAGGGGCGGGATCCGCCGCCGACGGGGAGGGCCCGGCCGGCGGGGTCTGCTGCGGATGGGGAGGGCCCGGCCGGCGGCGGTGGTCGGCTGCGGGCTGCTGTGAGCCCTGAACCCCATCTTGGGGTCTGCGGGGCCTGCTTGAAACAGCGCTGGAGCTGGTGGCTGCTCTTGCTGAGGACTGCTAGGAGGGATTAGGTTTTGTATTTTATAATGTGCTGACAACACACGGAATCATGTAATTAAAACTAAAAATAAAAAAAAAAAAAAAAAAACCAAAAAAAAAAAAGCTCAAAAAAAGAAAACATAAATGTCTGTGTATGATCTGTGTTCACCGTAAATACCTATGGTTTTGGAGCTTGGGTTCTGTGGTGTCAGTGGAGGAGGGACTCCTGGCATGCTGGGATGTGGCACGCTGGTGTCGCTGACCCATAGGAGGGAAGAGACTCAGGTTCCTCCTGGCCACCTCTCTGTCTGATGGGTGTCACACAGATAAAGCTCTTCCTCACGAGGGTAACATAGCAGAAAAAGCACCATGTTTTCTCTTGAGCACCGTTTATCCATGGGAAATCCCAAAAGATGTGCAAAAGACACGCATCAGGAGATCACTGTTACGTCCCTTTCAGTCCCTTTAAGCCATCCTCCAAAGTGCAGACTGGCAGCTGTGCTCCTGGGCCGACACTGTGCTCCTGAGCACATCCCACTGTCCTTTGGACAGGATTCCAAATGGTCCTCGTTACCACTCAACAGGGTGAGCAGCAGGGTACAGAACAGGCCTGAGGAGGATAAATAGATAAAAATGGATAAATACTTGAAAAAAGTTACATGTGATAATGCTGTGCGTGCCAGAGTGTACTGGGACTTGACTGTCTGGTGAGAGCAAGGAATGATATGTTTTCCATGTCATAGCCTTCCCCTTCAGCTCCGAGAGAACTGTGTGCCCCACAGCTCAAATGGCACCCAAAACATTTTCTTCTTGTCCAGAATGTCCAGGCTATGTTGAACACGGCGTCACAAGAGTGCTTCACTAGTGCCCCACACAGGCTGAAGGCAGAAGAGTCATTCTCCAGTAGTTCCACTCTTCATTATGACACAGCAGATGAAACCAGCAGAATTTTATTTAGTAGGAAAATCATAAGTATCCAAATTTGCATATCATTTAATATGTCAGTACTTTTTTTCATTTGTCTACAATTATGTATAAGTCAAGCAGAACAGGTACATTATGGACATTTGGTAGTTTTCACACTGTCATAAGTGAGGAGCCTGTATAGTCTGTATGTGTAAACAGCAGCAGCAAATTGCACTGTTTTTTGTGCACTGCACAATTACTCAGAACATCTAGGGTAGGAATCATCTCCACCTTCAGTGACAGCCCTGGGATGCTGAAATGAGTGTACGTGGGAAGCATGTTCTGAATATTACTGACCTGTACTGCAAGCTCTTTAACAAAAGAAATCTCTGGAAAATCATGCAATTAAATGTCAACAAACGGTTGTCAATTGCATGGACATGAAATATTGAACAGTCATAAAAATGGTTTATATTGAATCTCACTGGCAAATACATTTTAATCCCTAAGGAAGTGATAGGAATGAAGTATATATCCAATTAAAGAATGAATGGAGGCAGAATCTTGCTAAAATCCAATTCTGCAAAAACAGATTCTGCAAAACCACGTTTCATTTTAAAGCAAGGACAGTTAATTATTAGTCTGAGAGTTTTTTAAAAAATTATTCATTTGTTTTGGCAGACATATCTGAAATGGACTATAATACGAGATTTGTGAGTTCATGTGAAAAAGTTGATCAGTGTGACTGGAAAGGAATAATTTCCTCAAAGCAGACAAAGCCCTTGTATCATCCAAATTCTTTCCTAACAAAAGGTAAAATAATTGATGCCATAATGTAGGATGGAATTAGTTGAATGAAAATTAATTTTATTTGCTAAACACACATCTCTTATAAATGTAAAAAGATATTCAGGTCTCTGTGTTGCACTTATATAAATAAAATTCTTCAACTGTCTTATGAACCATGTCTTTCCTGCTTTTAAAAGTATTTTAGTAAGTGTTTTATAGCTTTACTCTGGCACATAGATTGTGTTATGACAGCTTCCTCTGTGTTTGTGCAGAACTGGCAGCATTTTTCAAACAAAGAAGATACTTCATTTCATCTGAATGCTGCAGCTTAGCCCTTAACGTGTAAGATAGCACTGCTCTTAGAATAAGGCTATTGAAAGGCTTGATGCAGAGTAAACACCGTCATCCAGCCAGCGAGGGCATGCAGTAAATAATCTGCAGCATAACAGCATGAGCACAGAGATGTTCTAGGAAAAGAAACATTTCAGAGATGAACACTTGAATCACCGTAGTTCCAGCGTGTGTTTTCAAGGTCTGAGCGGTTAAGAAATGTCACTGCTGGGACTGGAATCTGACGTCATCTGTCAAGGCTGGGATAAAAAGTATTGTAAGCCCTGTTTTATGTCTCTAAGTCTTTGATGAAGCTCTCTGGAGGTGTTGTTTTCCTACATTTATTTCTTCATCCTTGCTGCTAAGACAGATGTGCCTAATTGTTCCCATTGCACTTTTAAAGCTAAAGTGATGGCACTCAAACTATTATTACAGTATTTTATTGAATTTCTTTGGATGCAATAAAGGAGTCTGTTGAAAAATGTAGTTTCATCATGATAGCTCTCCTGGACTTGAATGTGGAAAATAGGTCAGAGATATCAGTGTACTGCTTATTATGTCTTGGGAGGAAAAGGCACGAGTAAAAAACAAATCAGATTTCTTTGTATATTTTAAATAGGAAAATGAGCACTATGTGCAGTGATATTTATTATTTATATATTTATGCTTCCATATTCTAATGACTATACTCAGTGATATCACTATGTCACTGTACTATAGGCAGTATAAGCAGTTGGTAAGCCAGTTGATATAATATTTTTTGGTATCAGAAAAGCTTTCAGTGCTGTCTCTCATAGGATCCTTCTGGACAAAATGTCCAGCAGACATCTAGATAAACCTGTTGTACAAAGGGTGAGTAACTGGCTCAGAAGTTGGATGCAAAGGTTCATAGTGAGCGGGGTGACATCGGGCTGGTGACCTGTCACTGAAGGGATTCTTCAGGGTTCCACTGTAGGGTCAGTGGTCTTCACTGTCTGCATAAACAACTTGGGCACAGGACTGTAAGGTACAGTAAGTTTGCCCTCAGTATTAAAATGGGAGAAACCATTGACTCCTTCAAAGTCAGAGAGTTCCTGCAGAGAGACGCAGACAAATCAGAGGGCTGGGCAATGACCAACTGTGTGAAGTTTAAGAAATACAGATGTTGGATTCTGCACCTGGGATGGGAAAACCCTGAATGTAGGTACAAACTGGGGAAGAAGAGGCTGGAGAGCAGCACCATGGAAAGGGACCTTGTGATCTGGGTCAATGGCAGATTGAACATGAGCCAGCAGTGCCCTGGCAGCCAGGAAGGCCAAGCCTGTCCTGGGGGGCATCAGGCACAGCATCACCAGCCAGGCAAGGGAGGGGATTGTCCTGCTCTACTCTGAGCTGGGGTGGCCTCACCTCGAGTGCTGATGGCTGGTTTGGGTGACACAATATAGGAAAGATATAAAGCAACTGGAGAGCATCCAAAGGAGGGCAACAAAGATGATGAAGGATCTGGAGGTGAAGCTGTATGAGGAGCAGCTGAGGCCACTTGGTTTGTTCAGCCTGGAGGAGACTGAGGGGAGACCTCATCATGGTCTACAGTTTCCTCACAAGCAGAAGGCAGAGGGGCAGGTACTGATCTCTTCTCTGTGGTGACCAGTGACAGGACCCAAAGGAATGGCATCAAGGTGTGTCAGGGCAGGTTTAGGTTGGATATTAGGAGGAGGTTCCTAACCCAGAGGATGTTTGGGCACTGGAACAGGCTCCACAGGGTCACAGCCTGGCAGAGTTCAAGAAGCATTTAGAAAATGGTCTTGGGCACATGTGTGACTCTTGGGGCTGCCTGTGCAGGGCCAGGAGTTGGATTCGATGATCCTTGTGGGTTCCTTCCAACTCAGGTTGTTGTGTGATTCTGCAAGATTCTAGAGTGGCATCAAGGAGGAAAGGGTGTTGCACTACCACAATAGGGAAACCATGAGTTTAAATTTGCAACAGTTTTGAAACTACAGCTCCTATCCCAGAGCCTTTTTTTTAACTCTTTGGCTGAACTATTGGAAGCTATGGTATTCATGGTCAGGAGCAGTGGCAGGGAAAGGAAATCAGATCAACAGAATTTTCTGTATCCCTATTGCTAGTCATATTTCATTCCACCCAGATGAATCAATATTGTAGCTTGCACAGCAGAGATATCTAGTACAGAAACGAGACTAAAATAGCTACAGTACAGAATGTTTTACTCATTTCAAAGCTTAAAATTATTGTACAGAGTTAAATTACACAAATTTCTTGGTTCTTTCTTCATATAAAGAGTTGGGCAGCTTATAACTAGATAAAAAAGAAAAAATATGACTTCTAAGGAAATTTCTTTCCCAAAAATAATTTTTTAAATATGGAAAAAATGTACAATTTTTTACCATATTCCTATTTTAGTTTATTTTTCCAAATATAGCCAGTAATCTTCCCATAACTGAGCTGCCCACAGCTAATTTCAACAGTAGTTTTCCAAATTCCTTCACAGAGCAATGGAAAAGTTCACCTCCAATTATTCTAAGACTTTGTACAGTTCATTTATCAATGAAGTCTATTTATCATTGGAGTCCACTGCTTTATTTTTCTAGTTGATTTCAGTCAATATTTTGAAATATACAAATATAGCCATAATTTGATTAGTTACAAAACCAACTGGATCCAAGCTGCATCTATAAATATGGTTTATTCTGGTACATATAAACAGCTCAGAAATTTCAATTGTCTGCATAGCCATAGCTGAAGTCAGGGTATTGGAGTTTGTAGGGACTCACATTTGGAGAGAGTAACTCAAGTAAACTTGAGTGTGGCTTCCCTGTAATGACCTCTGTATAAGAAATAGAAGAAGTTTTAGTGAGCTGAGTTTTTATCTGATTATTGTGGTTCAGGCATGTCTTCCACAACCTTGGGTGAAGTTTTTGTAGCTCTTAGAGGACTTTATGAACTGTCCAGAGCCAGGAAGACCTCTCTTTCTGTCCTGACATATGCTCTCAACCACTCCATCTCATCTTGTCTGCACAGTTTAGCATTCTTTCCATGTTTGCAATAATATTTTGGATAGACAGACATTAAAGTGTCAATATACGACAGGCATTAAGCATGAAATCCGTGAACAAATTAAAGACTGTAATTTTTAATCTGCTTATGTCATAATTGAATCTAAAATATTTCTCACTGTATTTGGATGTTTTGCTGTAGATTTCTGCACACTTCATACCTCAGACTGTGTTTCTTACATTGTATTTGGATAACTTCAATGCAGCATAAACTGACACTGCCAGCAAAACAGGGGGTTTTACCTTTTCTCTTGTTTTCATTTTCTGACTGTACCAGCATTTCTGTCCTTGCAGACATGAGTAAAACTGAAAGCTTTCCCTCCTCATACTCACAAGGAAGAATTAGTTGGTTTGTGTTTGATTTTTTTTTCCAAAAGGTAAGTGTTAAGAAACAGGATAATAGGAGTATGAAAATTCTAAAAAGTCCCTTTGAAACAAAAACTGGTTTGCATGGAAAACTATAAACAGGCACTTCTTTGGAGTTTGAAGAAAGGATAAGAAGGAGATACAGGAGATCAGCAGGTGAGAAAATTGCATATTTAGACTCATTGAATAGCTTTTGGGAAATCATTATGCCCTCAACAATTTTATGCACACTCATTTTGGCCTTCATATTTCATGTGGTACACAGGGACTACCTTCCACAAAATACACTGGTTTAATCTTTCCACTAACAAAAAAATCCCCAACACCTAAAAGTTACAAAAAATAGAAATATTTCAGGAAATACAAGCATGTCTGCCTAGCAGAAATGGCTACTGAAAATACATTGCCTTGGTGCTCAACTCTCGTTACTGATTCCTCAGTGACAGCTAAGATGTGCATCATGCTGTCCCTCATGAGGGCTGCAAGTCAGTTCCAAACCTCGAAAGTAAAACTGTGTCTGTAGAAAGAGGTAATTTTGAAAACACAGCTGATGAAATATTATCTTACTCTTGAGAGAAATTACAGTGCCTGTGAGCTCAATGTCTTCAGACAAAATGGAAAATCTTGTAGGTGGAATCTTCCCATAACGTCACCAATAAGGCACAAACACAGTTGAGATCACTTACACAGTGATTATTCTGAAAGTAGTCATCAGCAAAAGCAAGAACATTCCACATCACATACACAAGTTGTGCCCAAAGTGCCAAAATGATCTAAAGAAAGTGGAAAGATAAACTAAAATGAATGTATATTGCACAGGGCTTTCCTAAATTCTTTGGCTCTGCTTTTCCTTCTACATTCCAGTTTCTCATTCAGGGAATTAGTGTTTCATGCTGCCCCTCCATCTGTCCCAGGAGTTCTCTTATCATGCCATGTTCCTTTCCTTTTCTTTCTCATTTGTTTGGCTTAATCCTTCTTTTTTTGTAGTAATTTGTTGTTGTCCATAGACTCTTTGAGAACCAAGGAACACAATCATGGAAGAGATGTGGCTCATTATATTCAGTCTCCTGCAATCTCAGACAATCATGTTGGTCCAGAAGGACTAGAGAAACATTCACTTTCCACATCACAAAATGGGAAAATATTTCGGGGTTTGATGAACTGTACAATAAGATGAAAAGCAATGCTACTATAGAGCCTCAGAAAGTAAAACAGACCTTATGAAATGATCAAAACCTTTCTCCCTGTAGCACTGAGTGGCCATTTATTAAAGAAATTACCTCAGTTTTGACCAGGCAGTGGGAGAGGTACTGTGCAAATGGGATCAACAGTGCCCAGTATTGAGTCCCCATTTATTTAAACTGGTTAAAAGTAATCCATATTTTTATTGTTATTATTATTTCCATCGTGAACCATGAGTCCAGAAATTCTATGAAGGCTTCTGAATTCAGATATCTAGTCTATTTGCTGATTAATTTTTAAAAGTGAATTTTGAATATGCTGAAGAGCTGACGTGCTTAATCTGCCTGTGATACTTCTTGGCTCGAATGAGAATGGATATATATGGACATGGACAAACTTTATATGAAAACTTAGTTTTATCTATTGTCACAAGAGATCTGGAAAGCAATAAGGTAGCAAAATTTGCTAACCTTTACACAAATAACAGTAGTAACCACATATGGGTGACTGTGAAGAATTGCAGACGAACATTGAAAGACTGAGTGGTTGGGTGATAGAAGGCAGGAAAATTTCAAAAACAAAATTTATGAAATCAAACATAAGAGGCAAAACAGTCCTAACTTCACAGATATTAAAATAGATTCTTAGATGTTTATAAATCTTAAAAAACACCTTATGATTATAATAAATAGGTCTATGAAAATATTAGCTGAGTGCTCAGTAAGACAAAGACAGGAGGAGAAAGAAAAAGAGAGAAAAATAAACAGAGAAAAAATATTATGCTGCAGAATAAATTGACTGTGCTTCTGTATCTTGAATGCCGTATGCAATTCCTTATGTCAGAACAGATATAGTAGAACTGGAACAAATGTAGGGAAGATTCTGTACTAAACAGACAGCCTTCTTCAGTCTGCAAAAAGACAATCCAGATGTACTGTCAGAGAGATTTATGAGGAATATGAACAAGAAACAACGCTTGGCAATAACAAGAGGCTTTAAATAATGGCATTGGAACATTAAAATCTTCATGTGGCAGGTCAGAATAAAACAAAAAAGAAAGATAGTCCTTCACACAACATATAAGATTAAGCTATGGAACTTCTTTCCGCAGAATGTTTTGGATACCAGAAGTTTTTAATAATTATAAAGATAACATCGCTGCCTTCAGAAAATTCCTGACCCACAGATTGCTGCAGACTAGGAGCACCGTAGTAGCTTTGTTAATGATGCTTTTCTCTCAGATGAGCACTGTCATCTTTGGCTGCAGACAGGATATTCACCTCGATGCATCTTTTGTGTAAACAGAAATGGGTTTGTGTTCTCTCAGAGCAGAGAGTTCCTGGTTCTCCTGAGACCTCCTAACATACAGGGCTCCTGAAGAGATGGCTGCTGCATAGGAGCGCTCTTCCTGATCTGCTGGGGTTCACTAAGTCACATACAGAAGGGATGCTCTGAATTACTGTACACACTCAGAGACTGCTCAGTCAGCTTATTATTATATACACAATAGGCCTGACATTGCCTTAGAGACAGACATAATACATGTGGCTGCAGGGTGTATTTAGTCATTTTATGTGCAGAATTTTCCTGAGAGACTACAGGAATCTTATCCAACAGTAAAAATAAATGAATCCTTTTAAGAAATGGTTTACTTTTCCTAGTTGAAAGGTTAATTTCAGTGACAGTGTGGCACTTAAAGAACAAAACAATTTTATTGAAAAAAAGAATATAGCATTTGCATCCGCTGTTGTATTTTAATGATGATAATTAGTGGATGACTCTCGCAAAAAAAAAAAACCAGAAGTGTGCTACAATGTGCTACAAAACACATCATCCTGTACATTCAGATTGAGTTTCAGTTTATTTCAGGAATTATTATGTATCCTTCAATAATATTTTTATTATTAAATAATTAAATTAAATTATTAGATTAAATTATCTCAAAATTCCACTTGTCAGTCAGTATCTGAGGTTTGCTTTCTGAATTTTGGAGATATGCCATAGAAAAATTGGGTTTGCTGTTAAAAATGGATTCAGAGAAAACTGGAATATTGGTTTCTTTATTGATTAAGCAAAGAAAAAAGGTCATGCTGTAGAAGTTGCAACTGAAGAGATTTATCCTCATTTATTGTGCAACGAGTTTACAACTGGAAGGTTGGGCCATCACTTTTTTCTTCAGACTCTGTTTTCTATCAAGCTGTTACTGTGAATGTAGAGGTTTTAAGACTTTGTGTTCCACATGCGTCAGTACTATCATTACCTTACTTTATGGATAAAACCCTCTGTATAAGCTGGCATACTTCCATCAGAAATATAGTTTTGGGAGAGTGAGGAAAAGGAAGCAAACCTTCACTAGAAGTTTAGTCCCTCCCACTCAAAAGCATTGTGTTCATTGCAAGCCAATATACACTGCCCCTTTCCAAGATCATCCTTTGACAGATGTTAGGAACTAGACCAGTTTGCTTTGCCCTGTTTGCTTTGGGGGCAAGAAGAGAAAGTGAGGAAAAAAGTGATCCAAAAGCAGACTGTTATAAGACACAAAAAACGTTGGAGTAGAGGAAGAAAATATTAGCAAAACATTAGAGAGACAGGAGATATGATTTTAAACCCTATGATGAACTCCTCGATAAATAATAAGAGCTTAATTGTACCAGGGAGAAGGACTTTCTTCAGCTTGTGGCCAGAAATTGACACTCTAGAACTTTCAACAGTCATGGCTGTTTCTGCTAGAAGACTGGGTTTGCCTACCTGGGTAACTCAATTGATATTAATATCAATTATATATCATATGTAGAGATAATAAATATAGTGTATGTATGAAATATAGTCATAAATGTAATACCAATAAAGGAAATGCCTTCTAGAGATACTCAGTTGTTTTCCAATCATCTGGGTCTCCCTCTTTATTGTGAATGATTTAGCTTCTTATTCCCACAAAGCTGAATACACCAAATATATGGACACACACAAAGGAAAGGCAGCTGTGTGTCCCTGCTCTTTAGCCTTCTTAGGTAACAATCCTGTTTGCTCAGTGTCAGAGCAGAGGAAGGATTTTCAGTTGGAGATGAAAAGGAAAAGAAACTTCAGAATGGGAAGTTTATAAATAAAGCCATTTCCTCACTTGCTTCCTTGTGTCTTCTACCTAAAATGATTGAGATAAAGGAAATAGTGAACTTGTTCCATAGAGAAAAGCATTTGGCTTGGGATGCTAGAACATCAAACAGCAGAACAAGACAGTGCCCATGGTAACGAGGGGGAAATCCTGCTACTGGTAAAGGCTGAAAGAGAAGCAGTAATTGTGGAAGAGAAGGGAATTTAGACTCTATGGCATTATGATATATGTCACAATGACACATGAAACCCCAGTTTGTGGGCAAACTAACTTTAAGCTACCTATTGAACTATTTGGGGAAAGATAATATACAAAGCAGAAGGGAGAAATATTAGAATATTTAGGGAGGTAATGATCAAGAGTAATAGAATATTTTTTAGTGGTTTACAGAGCCACAGTTGTTGACAAAGCTGTAGTTAAAGCTAGCCACAAGACTGAGTAAATTTGAACCAAGAAGTTTTAAGGTAAATTATAAGATAAAGCAGAAATTTCACAACTAGACTGTTTGGGTGCTTATCTCTTCTTCTTTTTATCTTATTAAAATCTATTTCTATATTTCATATATGTAATAAATATACTTTATTCTTAGCAACTTGTACATAAACAAAATCAAACACAGCGGTTCTTGGAAGGACAATTTCTAAACCAAAAAGCATGCCTTTTCTTTGCTTTACTACTTTATTTTTACATTCATGTAATCTTCACTCAATTCCTTCTTTGTCATCTGTTGTTACATAATATAGTAAAACTACTCTGTGATTTGTCCTCATTTGTATTTTTGAAGTATGTCTTTACTAAATAATATTTCTGGGGGCTGGTGTCCTTTTTGATGCTGACTAGGATCATTAATAATCTTAACAAGATACCATGTTGCAAAAGAGTTTGTTTAGATAATGCAGTGATTACGTTGCTAGATATTCCTAGATGCTTCATAATTATAAGATAGGAATACCAAAAATAGAAATAGCTAGGTGGTTTTGTTAGGCAGTTTTTGTTCTGCAAAAAGCACATTGTGATGTTAGTCATGAATCCAAAATAAAGAATATATCAAATAGATTACAGCAGTATCAGTTAATTCAAAACTAGAAATTTGGCATTTCATCAAATTGCTGGTAAGTCCAGATGGTACAGTCCTATCTGCAGCATGATTAGAAGACAAGTCCACCAATTACAATTATTTGTTCTCATTAAAATATTTTCACAGATAAAATGTTTAATTTTGTGATCTCCATTTAGTTAACATATACTCTAAATAATTTTTTACCAGCTATTCACCTTTTGAAGGATTATTTATGTATTAATATACTTTTCAGATTTTTCTAATGCTATGTTTCCTGTTTGAGATACAAAAGCTTGCCGAGAAATCTTCTCAGTGTCCATCAAATCGAAATGTATACTTCAGTCACATGTTCACTGACATTCAGCTGAAAATAAAAGGCCAAGTAATAAGGAGGTTAACAAGCAATTGCTAGTCTGCTTACAGCCCAGCATGGAGCTTTCAATCCATGGTGAACTGGAGATTCAGTTACCTCCTGACCACTCATATGAACAGGAGATCCAAATCCTTCTGGATGTTTTACACTGGCATGGGGGGAGTCATTGGTCCTAATGGTTGGTCTTTTCCAACAGAAAACTCATACTTAGGCTAAACATAAACACTAGAATTGCTACGGAAACAGATCAGTAAAATGTTATATTCACTGACATCTGTACCAGATTTCTGTGTATTACAGTAAGAAAACTCACCTATTTTGTTTCTGTCTATTTAAGTTCAATATTCTTTGATGGTGTTTCACAGAAAATGGGTTAAAACATAGAAAATGGGAAGAACGTTAACATCTACTTCTAATATTTTACATTCTGTCAAAGAATGCAATCAGCATTTTGACTTCCATAAATAAGATTCTTGATCTATTTGCCATCAGAATTGTTGATATGCACCAAGGCACTTGCTTAACCCCAGGAATGTGAGAGGCTGAGATGGTTAATGGCTCAAACATTGTAAAAATCACCAAAGAGCTTTGCCCACTGTAGGAAACTGTGCAAAGAAAGAATCGCTCTTCTGTGACCACTGAAGCCACCTCCCTCTCCCTGAATATGCATCCTGATACGGGAACTTGAGATAGGATAAGGATGTTGTGCGATTGTCTCAGGTCTAAGGAGGAGTAAGTAAAGCTGGGGGAGAAGAGTGTAGCCACAAGGAAAGCCAAACCTAGCAGCTGTGCTGAAAATCACCTCTGCCTGAGCCCAGCTGAGGCTGGCCATAGCCCAGAGACTCATTTGCTGAGGCTAGGTTTGCACACTCTTCCCCTCAAATGAGGAGGAGGAGAGTTTTTGGGTGTGTGGTGGTGAAACCTCTGGTCTGCATTAGACAGAGGGGGTGAACACCCATCACTGGAGGCTACAGGCCAGATAAGACCCTGCAGAGAATCCTCCCTTACACAAACTCAGTTGGCTCAGTTGTAAAACTCCCCTGCCTCAGGAAGGTCATGTTCACACAAGGACAGTCACATAAGAGGCAGCTGCCACGTCTTACAAAGGGTCACAAACTATCAAAGAGCCCCTAGGTTCCCCCAGACTCATTTCTGAGGCCTTCCAGAAGAGGACTGCACGTGACCCACAAGTGCTGCAGCAGATCCAGAGCCTGTTGCAAAAGACAATGTAAAACTTCCCCCATAGGGTTGGCACATCAAGGTTCCCACATATACCTGAACCTACATTAATCCATTAAACTCTGTGGTTTGAGGGACCTCCCACAGAGAAGAGGAGGACTGACAGAACTCTGTCTCTCTCACTCTCTTTATCTCCCCCCCCTTCTCTTTTCTATTTCTTTCTCTCTCTCTCTCTGCCTCGCATTTACTGTTGACTTTGGCCGATGGAGTCGTCTGCACCTTAATTCTGGCAGAGGCATTTCTCTAATAATCATAATTATTAGATCATAACAAGGGGGTTGCTATTGCATAATAGCAGGTNATGCTATGTTTCCTGTTTGAGATACAAAAGCTTGCCGAGAAATCTTCTCAGTGTCCATCAAATCGAAATGTATACTTCAGTCACATGTTCACTGACATTCAGCTGAAAATAAAAGGCCAAGTAATAAGGAGGTTAACAAGCAATTGCTAGTCTGCTTACAGCCCAGCATGGAGCTTTCAATCCATGGTGAACTGGAGATTCAGTTACCTCCTGACCACTCATATGAACAGGAGATCCAAATCCTTCTGGATGTTTTACACTGGCATGGGGGGAGTCATTGGTCCTAATGGTTGGTCTTTTCCAACAGAAAACTCATACTTAGGCTAAACATAAACACTAGAATTGCTACGGAAACAGATCAGTAAAATGTTATATTCACTGACATCTGTACCAGATTTCTGTGTATTACAGTAAGAAAACTCACCTATTTTGTTTCTGTCTATTTAAGTTCAATATTCTTTGATGGTGTTTCACAGAAAATGGGTTAAAACATAGAAAATGGGAAGAACGTTAACATCTACTTCTAATATTTTACATTCTGTCAAAGAATGCAATCAGCATTTTGACTTCCATAAATAAGATTCTTGATCTATTTGCCATCAGAATTGTTGATATGCACCAAGGCACTTGCTTAACCCCAGGAATGTGAGAGGCTGAGATGGTTAATGGCTCAAACATTGTAAAAATCACCAAAGAGCTTTGCCCACTGTAGGAAACTGTGCAAAGAAAGAATCGCTCTTCTGTGACCACTGAAGCCACCTCCCTCTCCCTGAATATGCATCCTGATACGGGAACTTGAGATAGGATAAGGATGTTGTGCGATTGTCTCAGGTCTAAGGAGGAGTAAGTAAAGCTGGGGGAGAAGAGTGTAGCCACAAGGAAAGCCAAACCTAGCAGCTGTGCTGAAAATCACCTCTGCCTGAGCCCAGCTGAGGCTGGCCATAGCCCAGAGACTCATTTGCTGAGGCTAGGTTTGCACACTCTTCCCCTCAAATGAGGAGGAGGAGAGTTTTTGGGTGTGTGGTGGTGAAACCTCTGGTCTGCATTAGACAGAGGGGGTGAACACCCATCACTGGAGGCTACAGGCCAGATAAGACCCTGCAGAGAATCCTCCCTTACACAAACTCAGTTGGCTCAGTTGTAAAACTCCCCTGCCTCAGGAAGGTCATGTTCACACAAGGACAGTCACATAAGAGGCAGCTGCCACGTCTTACAAAGGGTCACAAACTATCAAAGAGCCCCTAGGTTCCCCCAGACTCATTTCTGAGGCCTTCCAGAAGAGGACTGCACGTGACCCACAAGTGCTGCAACAGATCCAGAGCCTGTTGCAAAAGACAATGTAAAACTTCCCCCATAGGGTTGGCACATCAAGGTTCCCACATATACCTGAACCTACATTAATCCATTAAACTCTGTGGTTTGAGGGACCTCCCACAGAGAAGAGGAGGACTGACAGAACTCTGTCTCTCTCACTCTCTTTATCTCCACCCCCTTCTCTTTTCTATTTCTTTCTCTCTCTCTCTCTGCCTCGCATTTACTGTTGACTTTGGCCGATGGAGTCGTCTGCACCTTAATTCTGGCAGAGGCATTTCTCTAATAATCATAATTATTAGATCATAACAAGGGGGTTGCTATTGCATAATAGCAGGTGGATTTTGTTGGTTTGGGTTTTTGTTACTCCACAGGCCTATTTTCTTGCGGAGTAATTTATGGATAAAGTTTCTTCAGTGAAACATTTTCCTCCAGGGCTTCTCAGAATTTGTAACAGTTCTCCACATATAATTGACTCAAGGTCAGCCATGACTACTCACTGGGTGAGCTGGCAATTTGGAAAAACAGTCCTGAGGCTTTTTTACAGAAGATGCAGACAAGTTTTAGAGTTAATCTTGCTGGCCACTATGGACTCTTGGCTGTGTTTTACACAGATGTTCCAACATGCCTCTGAGGTACAACAGTGCAGGGTGTGCTGAGGTACCTCGGCAGGCATTCATTTTGCAGTGCCACAGACAGAATTGCTTAATATACTAGTATTCAAAATTCAGTAAGTCCTCCATACCCCTTCATGTGAGGTTTCCAAGGGGGACAGAGGAGATATTTGGGTAAAATGTGCTGGATTGTAGGACAAAATTCCAAGTAACCTTAGAGCAAGAGAGCGCTAAGGTACCTTGGGAGCACTGAGATACCTCAAGTGGCTGGGGCAGGCTGCACTGTCTCTGGGGAGAGCAAGGGCTGTTCTTTGGGAAACACTGAGGCACTTAGAGGGCCTGGGAGAGAACTGTGAGGCTCCAGTGAAGAATTTAGGTATGAAAGGCAAGTTGTCATGATGGAGGCCTTGAGTGAGGTTTGTC
The DNA here is from genome assembly GCA_013398075.1 of Notiomystis cincta. NCBI lineage: Eukaryota > Metazoa > Chordata > Aves > Passeriformes > Notiomystidae > Notiomystis > Notiomystis cincta. The sequence goes on along the minus strand of VZRX01004634.1, from coordinate 15,908 downwards.
ACAGGTTTCCTGCAGAAGGAGCAGTGCATGGAGGGGATAAGACACAACCCAACCCAATCCGAGCTGGGTGGGGGAGATTTTTGGCAGGAAACACTGAGGTACATCAGGGTGACACATCATTTTTTAGGAGAAAAACTGAGGTATCTCACAGGGAACACTGGATGTTCTTGAGGGTAGAGGGCACCCAGATATTTTAAGGGGACATGGATAGAAAATGCTGAGGTGCCACAAGGTGATAGTGAAATTTAGGAGTGGGGTAAGCATCCCCAGATACCTGAAGGAACAGTGTAGGATTTATTTAGAAGTGTTAATATGACTCAGAAAGAAGAATGAATAGTTTTAGCTAGTAAAACCTGAGTTAATTCGTGGGAGAGGTTATGAAGCTTCAGATTGGATGCATTGAAGTTCATCTGAGGGACAGCAGAATGTTCTGTTGGGAAATATTGAGGTATCCCAGATATGATATTTTGAAGATTTCAGAAGGAAAAAGAGGTTTATCCTCACATGGGCATTGAAAGGTTTCAGTTAGGTGGGTAGAAGTACTTTAGAAGTGGTAACAGTGGGGTTTAGGTGGAAAAGGACAGGGTTCCTAAAGAGCAGGAAACTTGAGAAGAGGAAGACTAAGGGAAACTAGCTTTGACTTTGTGGAAAAATGTTGAGCTACTTGGGATAAGCAGGTAGCAGCCAGCAAGAAAGAAGTCTGATTTGGGAAGCAGTAAACTAGCTCTTTAAAAAAAAACAAAGTAGGCTAACACATAGTACTGAGATGCAGTTGAGTTCCCAGAATGGCCACTGTGGCAAGGAGAGTGAGAATTTACTGTGAAATTGGAAGTGTTCTGAAAAAAAAACTAAAAGGGCCTTCAAAAAGACTCATTTCACCCTCAGGGGTTCTATAGAGAAACTAGACTGACTCACTACAAGAGGACCAGAGAAAGGTACAACTGAGAATGAGTTAAGAGATTAGGTGGGAAAAACTGAGATAAGAAGGAGCTGGAGAGTGGAGTGAGTCTTTCCATATGATAGTAAGTGAGAAAACAATCTTGTGCAACAATATGCTGAAGTAGAAGCAAAGAATAACTATTTTAGCAGGAAATACTTGAAAACTCTCTTTGCTTAAGGAATTATTTTCACTCTACATGAAAAGCTGCCATACAAGTCCATGGAGAGTCATGAATGCAGGTTTGGAGCAGGTTATGAAATGAAAATTCAATGACAGTCATACAATCTTTGGGATGTGGATTTTTACATTTTAAACAACTTTTAAAACAGGGAAGGTTACTGGAATAAGATGTAATGCATATGATGACTAAATAATCTATATCTTAATGGAACCATGAAAAAAAAAAAACCATACCAATGCACAATCCTTGGGTGGGGGAAAAATTTACATAGTGAAACACTCTGAGAGCAAAGTTCTGCACAGAAGTTCTTCTTCTGCCAGTCCCTGCTTACATGGCTTCCCCTTTCATGCCCTAAACCACATCTAGAGTCTCAGCCACGTTAAGATTGCTCTATCTCTTCCCCCAGCAGCAGGAGCCACTGCCAAGGAAGGGAGTGCAGGAAGCAGGGGAAGAAAGGTACAGGCTGTGGAGAAGCAAAAAAAAGGAAGAATGAGTGGGAAGACTGACGGAAGAGAGTGAGGGAAGAAGAGTGGATAAGAAAGAGTGGAGAAGGGCAGAAGAAGAGAGGTGCTCTGGGCATAGGGCTGCAGTCCCATATGAACATCCCCGTGGAGGGGCCTGTTGGTCATCTTTCTTGCTCAGAGCTGGGTGCTCTCCCTGTAAACAAGGTGAAGTTTGAGGTTCGGGGGCCATTTGCCATGTTGCTCCTTTGGCTGTGTGGGAAGAGTGATGGCTCTGTAAGGAGGGTGAGAAATCCCTGAGTCGCCTGAGCCAATCCCAAGCCCTTGCTCCTGTAGAGGAGGGCACTGTTCACCTGTCAGCTTTCTGCCAGCTGAGTGTGACGGGCTCATGACCAGAACTTACCCCAGCAGTGGCCTCTTGAGACAGCATGTTGAGAACTCTGGCCTCCATCAGCCTGTCTGGGAGGCTTGGACCTATGTCTCTGGCTGCCCAGGTTGGTCTGTCTCTTCTGGAATTCCCTTTCTTGTTTGTACTTGGGAGTGTAGTGTGCCTGTGGGTTTTTTGTTTGATTTCTTTAATAAAATCACTGCAGTATAGATTAGTTGGGCTTCCCCAGGCCTGGAATACAAACCTCATGTGTGCCTGCAGGTCAATCCAGCCTTCTGTCCAGCACCAAGGAGCATTCAGGCTTGTTCCTTCTCTCTTTGGGACAGCATTGCCCCACTTGGTGGGAAGGCTGGCAGTGCCAGGCTGGCTGTGTGTCCTTGTGGGAGTCCATTCAGCTGACAGAACTGTGTGTGAGCAGCGGTGGGGCCCTTGTCACCTGGAGTAGCTCACTGCCCTGCAAGGCAGAGAACGGGAATGACCTCTCCCTGCCCCATGTCCCCAGGGCAGGATAAGGAAGAGCTCAGCTTGAAGGGGCTCTGAGTGTTCACTATGGCTTTCTGCTGCTGGGCCACCCACTGCTGGAGTTGGGTCTCTGGGTGTAGGCAGTAACTAGGCTTCTCATTCTAAGGGACAGTTCTGGCAACTTTCTAGATGAGATTTCAGGCCTGGTGCTGGCTTGAATTAATTCTGAAATTGAAACTGAAATTTTTTGTTCATATTGTCTCATTCTTTCAGTATGAAAAGTTAAAAGAACGAGTAGATATTTCCTATTCAATACATGTACCGGAGATTGCCATTAATGTTAAAATGGCCTATGTACCTACCTTTTTCCAAGAAGAACACTCATTCCTCAGCAACTGGCAAAGCAATTTGCAACTCTCCTTTAACTCATGTCATCGGAACTGCACTTCACATTTGTATTTAATTTTCCCTGAACTGTTAGCTTTTGTTGACTGCTGTAAGTTTAAGGTTTCTTTATCTTCTCAGATTCTTTTGGAAGTTGTCAGTTAGCAGTTTGTTTCTAGCACAACTTTGGAATTATTTTGTTATTGTTGTTTAGGAATTTTCTGTCAGTGGAATTTTTTGTAAGAGTGGTGGTTTTTATCAGGTTTTTTTAATAGCTCATCTTTCAGTTGCAGTATGGAAAGTCTATAGCGTGAATGGGTGAAAATCATACAGTTTTGTAGAGGACATTTAAGTGCAGCATAGGGGCAAAGCTGAGATACATGGTACAACCTGAGTAATGTGGAAAGTTAATGGGAGTGAATTTTGAAAGTTGCTGAGACAGTTAACATCTTACTAGCAACTTCAGCCCTTTTTCCTCTGCCTAAGTGGGGGACTGAGAAGGGCCACATGTAACTGAAGGTACTACAGTGGACCTCAGCAATCCTTGACTTACATGAATTCATAAAGGTGCAACATTTGTAGAAAAATCCAGCTGTGAGCTGTAACTTAAAAAATTGCAAATTCTCCCTTGACTAGATCTCACTGAAATAAACATGCTACTTTTATTTTTTTGACAAACTGTCAAAAAGTTTAATTTTACTAGAAGGTATTGTGAATTAACAAATAAAATTATTTATGTTTTTTTATGTTGTTTGAAGTTAATCCAAATTCAGAGAGAAGATGATTTCAAGTTTTACAAGTGTGCTGAATTTTTTCTTGTAGAACTACAGTGAAAATGAAATAAACACCTCCTTTTCATGACCTGAGAAAACCTTATTGTAATCCCCTAAGTCCTAACTTACTTTATGTAACAGAGGCTTTAAATTCAGAAGGTTTCTTTCATGGCTTTGCATAAGTCGTTAAAAAATCAAATGTGTGTGCTTTTCTTAATTTTGATATTAAAATTTATTTAATAGGGGAAGAGGAGGTGGGTGGAAAGTAGAAGGGAGGAGGTGCACAAGGGTGGTGTCCTGTTTGAAACAGGTACAGTGAGTTTGTGTGTAAAGTCTAATCTGAAACACTCATAGGTGCTCGTCCCCTGAGGATTCCATTTTGCACTGGTTTAGCTGTGCATTTGCAAAGAAAGATGTATGCAATGGCCTAAGGCAATATGGAATCTGGAAGGTTAGAGACATTTAAGAAAGATAGAGCTCTGCTCCTCTTTTTTGAGTATGAAAAGGGAGTAATATCTTAGTTCCTATAATACTCATCAAAAGAAACTTAGAATTCAGTCTTGTATGTCAGCTTGTATTCAAGAAGTTAAGCCTCACCATTTACGTGTTTTCACATCCTAGTTTTCCATTAGTGCAAGAGAAAGTAGGGTCTCATGAATTCTGAGATAATTCTGAGATAATCACCCACTGCTGTTGGTACAATTCTGACGTATCATCCTTCCTCTCATTCCTGGAAACAGTATAGCATGGTGGTTTCCTTGCAGATGCCGCAACATATGACGGAGCCTTGCCCTTTGCTTCTCAAGGTGAAATTTCAAGCATTCAAGGCTATAAACAACCCTTGCTGATGGAGCTGTGTCCTGAGAGAATCACGTTGCTCAATATGAAAAGTGTTTTGATAACATCTTTTAACGCTGCACCATGCACAGACAGTCTGTAGTCATTTACTCATGGTCAAATCAGAGATAAGAAGAAATGAGTGACATTTTAGATACCAGAGAAATTATTCCTGAGCAGAATGACTCGTGCAAAACCCTTGAGAATAGGACTGATCTTTGGCCTTGTGAAAGAGAGTATTGTTTTTCTAATGAAAAACAACAAGCAAACAAAGCTGTGAAAATATATGGGTCATTCCAGGAATTGAGGACACTGATTCTTCATGTCAGCAGAAGACACTGAGCATAACGAATTGCTAAATTACACATAGATATGGAGCCATACTTCAAACTCTTAGGTGAAGCCTGACATTTATGGGAAGTGTTATATCCAATAATATGATATTATATAGACTGTAATATCAGGTTGTTATATAGTGTGATACAATATCATGTTATAACCCATGAGCTAAACTGGATCCTAATGATAACATAATGGGAAATGTTGGTTCAGCAGCCCCTCCCAGAATGTGTTAATTAGCTTGACTTTTCAGATTTTCAAGTTCCTTTCAAAATGGGGTTGAAGTGCTGATACCTAGGTAGTCACTGCAGTGAACCTGCCTCCTCCTTTCTTGACATGAAAATGTGCTGGGTTCTCAAATGTGAAATTGTGCTGGCTGCTCCAGCAGTGTGTCAGAGAGAAGCACAGAGGACTTTTGTCTGTTCTGATATTCTGTCTGCCCCGTCTCCATTGTGGAGCTCAAACAATCAGGAATAAGGACAGGCTTGAAGTTTCTTCTCCCAATGTTCCCCTCAAAATCATGGCATACCTACTACCTCCCTTTACATTTGTTTATCATCAAGAAGAGAAATGTGGTAGTTAAGTGAAAATACCTACAGAAAGATGAAGACCTGATCCTCCTCATCTGCATGCTCCTGGAGGGAGGCTCTTGCCTCCACTGGAGTGACAGGATTTGTATTATTCAGCTGGTCCTATTTCTGGTTAAAAAACAAAATTCAGGTAAGCTAGTAGGATGCTACCAGAGACACTGGGAAAAGGCAAATGACTGAGGATGTCGTGATTTAACTTTTTGGTATGGGGCTCCTTTTTTACCTAAGAAACATTGCATACACTTCAGCTAAGGTAAAATCCTTTTTAGATAAATGCTTTGTTGTATTTTAGGAGCTATTTAGTATATGCAGTCATACATTGCCCTTTGTTGTTTCTGTAGCCTTGGAAATACTTGAAAGCAGCATATGCTTTTTCCCTTACATATATTTTATAAATAATCTGTTTTAATTGCTTGCAATAAATGTAGGCAGGTAAAATATTTTGAAGCTACATGAGGTTGTGTCAATGGTAATAATTACATGAACGATCACAGAAAGCTGTGTTCCATTATGGCCTAAATTGAGAAAATACTGTTCCAAAATTTTATTTCTTCATAAGGGTTATAAAATTAATACCAGAACTGTGAAGAAAATTTTTTTTCGGATAATTAAATACTGAGCTAAAACTGACTTTAAAAAACGTGGACATATTGGAACTTCTGCAGAAACTATTGTTTCCCATTATTCAATAATCAGAAAAACCAAACCTTAAAATAGATCTTTTTAGTTTTGAGGTTTCTGCATGAAAATACTTGTGTTTTGTCTTATCCCATTTCTCACAGTATTAGTGAACCTTCCAATCAGTGCTGCAGGAGACCTTATGACAAAAATTATTTACACAGAGCTTGGACAAAAAAACCCCAAACCTAAATATGATCCAATTACTCTTTGAATAGAAATTGTCATCACTCTAAAGCTATACCAGAAAGACAAAATGGGCACTTTGTTACACAAATAAAAATGTTCTACATATTATTTAAGTGTTCTTTTTCATTATCAACAATGGAAAGTTTGCAATGTGTCGTAAAATTGAACACAAACTGCCTGTATCATTATAGCACTCCAGACTGAGGTATGTTCATATTACTTCAATCATTATATGCCTATCATTCATTTCTGAGTTCAAACCACGGCATTTGCTCCTGCAAATAAGTACAAAACAAGGAAACTCATTATACATTTCAAATAGGTGCATGCTGAAATACCAGTGTGCTGTTTGACCAGCAGCATTCCTTTCTGAAAGTCATGGTAGACAAAAGCTGTTCTTCCTCAAGAGTGAGATGTTTAGCTTCTGACATGGATCCGTTTCCTCATTTTCCCCACGACAGCTGTGTCTGTAGCAGCCTGAGCACGGCTCAGCCAGCAGCACGTTACGAATGGCACGGAGCCGCGTGTCTCGTTATCGCCGGGCGATCGGCGGCATCCCGTAGAGAGAGAGCCCTGTGCGACGTGGCAGTCCACAGACTTGAAAAGCATTTTGAAGGATGAGTGGAGGGAAATGTTCCCCTGCCCAGACAGACATAAGCTGCATAACTTTTCAGAGTATTTTTTATTATTCAGGTGATATACCTAATTTAAAGTCGTGTCTGTTAATTAAGCAGGATTTGAAGCCTGTTGATTGTCTTTGAAGAGAAAGGAATAAGGCTTCTTAATTTCGAGGCCTGAGGAACTCACAAGACAGACACAAGGGTATTTGTTTAATTGCTGAAGATGACTGCTGCACTGCAGATGCTGTAAGGACTAGCATGACATATCATCCAAGACTCGAAACATTAGCATTCACAGTGGATCTCCTTGACAGGATTCAGTACTGCTGAGATGGAAGATCTCAAAGCCTGGAACAGTGTCTCCAGAGATATGTTTGGAGAAAATACTCTACATGCTACATTTCTGCTTTGTTTAGAGGAAAAGCATTGCTCTGCTTGACACTTGTGATTGATATGACCACAGACTCACAGTACATTATCAGCTCTTCTAGAGGCATTCTTGCTGTAAAATTACAAACATATATAAAAAAAAGAAAAAAAAAAAAAAAACCAAACCGAACCAAACCGAGCTAACAAACAAACAAAGAAACCTCCCCCCAGCCCAAATAAACCCTCCCCAGTCAGGATCTATCAGTCATTTAAAGTAATGCAAAGAGACTAATGCTTCCACATGTTACACTGACACCCAACTTGAAAATATCTGCAACATGAATAAAGGCAGGAAGGGTAAAGAACGACTTTTCTACATGACAAATTATGTTGCTTGCTACAACAAGCTGTGTCTATAAGGCACTTGGTAACCCTCAGGAAAAGCTCTTCTGCTTTCTACCACTTAGAAGCATACACCATTCTGTGTTAAAATCATTTTGCAAAACTAACTAGAACCATAGCCATGTTAAGCATGAACTCCAGACTTCCACAAGATATGAGGCTAAATGTTTTTAAAAGCAACAGCTTGCTCTCAGAAATTAAAAAAATACTTGGATGCCTTTATATTCTTCAGTCTGTGTGCTGGTTGCATCAGAGAAGTGTGGATTTTAGCAACCATGGAAGAATGAGAAATAATCTCAAATTTATTTGTATTTTTTATCAATTTGGCATGATTAAAATAACATAAAACTAAACTAAATTAATGGTCTGCTTCAACTCCTATCTGGGCATTGTTAATCAATGTACTCAGGGACATATTTTTTACATGAAACAAGATTTCTTTGTGCAACTTAGGCCCCTGAAAAACAATTTATTTCACTCTCAGTTTTTTTTCTTGATGAGATAATCAGTACATTTGAGACATATAAATATCAAAATACAAATTTTAGACCCTTTTAAGAAAAAAATTACCTACTAGTAGAAAAGTCTTGACACAAAATACAGTCTGAAGTAAGAGGAATTTGAAGATGATATGTTTTTAATAGAGTTACAGTCCCCTGAGCTTTCTTTGAAAAAGGACGAAGGCAAAGTTTGTAGAATAAGAAAGTTCAAGTAAAATTTTAGAATAATTAATTTTCTTTTTCCCAAAGGAAAAATACATTATTCTAATCTATTAGAATTATTTAAGAAACTGAAAGTGGGTAAAAGTGGAGATGTGTTCAATGCACTATGTATTCTACAAAATAAGAATCATTATTAAAATTATTTTTACCATTAAATCATTTCTTCTGGCAAAGAAGGGTCTCTCCAAAGTTATTCTCTGACCTTTCCTGATCTGAGAAAACAAATATTGTTGCAATTCTTATCTCACATAGAAAAAATGTTTTTACAATAGTGGATTTTCATAATTTAGGACTTAAAATATTCCTACTTTTGTTCATAAATTCCAGGAGCTGCAGCAGTCAAACTCAGAGGTGAAAAAATTACAGAAGTTTGGCAGTGATGACAATAGCTGGATTCAGGGAATTTATAGACGTTAGAGTCAGTAGCATCTCTTAAATCACATTAAATAATCATATTAAGCAATAAAGTATATGACTGATAAATGGAAATATTCCCAATAAAGTACTTATAAATTAAATCTAAGGCTCTAAATGAGCATTATTTTAAACACCATAGCCAGTCTTGCATTTATAAAAGCATATCAAGAGGAAGCTTTGAAGAGTTAAGAGTTCAACACAGAAGTTCAATTCTGGCAAGTTAATGGAATTTTAGCATGTTTTTTCCTGAAAACTGCTGCAATCTTTTTGCCTAATGTAACCTATCTCGTTTCAGTTAATGGCATCGAAGCATCCTAAAGCTAAATCACAGAGGCAGGATTGAGATCAAAAGTAGCTCTTAGACAGGAAAATGCTAAGTGCCGTATTACAGACTTCCCTCATTTATTTGCACTTACAAAAATTGAGACGAAATCATTCAAAGTCTCTATTTGCTGCATGTCGCATGTTGCCTAGAATTATAATTTCTGACTTGTTTTATCACCTGGTGTACAGCACAGCTCGTGTTGCCAACAAGGTGCAAGTGATGACACAGCCCTAACCCATGGCAAGCTTCACAACTGCTAGGACAGGCAACAGAGCACCACACAACCTTTGCTCCTGGGAAATGCCATTCCCACCAGCACCTAGGTGGGTGCTGTGCATGAAGGGCTTGTTTCAACACACTAACTGTGCTAGCTTTTAGATATATCCAATTATACATCTGTTAGTAAAGTAAGGATCATTTTTAATGCATGGTTATCAACACAATCACTGACGAAGGAGAGTCAAACTCATGCTGTGAGTGGTTTGGCTTGAAGTCCTGGGTATCTTATGAAGATTTAGATGTCATTAAGAAAAATCTATTGTTTTCAGAATAATTATTTCCCTGCTGAGAAGATGTCCCCCAGTCTGCAAAACCAGTATATTAACTTAGCATAAGAAAACAATCTTGTGGCATTTTTTTCCCCTAGGATGGTAGAAACACTGAAAAGAAACCAGATGTGCAAAACTTTATTGATGGGAAGTCAAACATGCTTAGAGAACAAAACCTTTTTCTTTTTTAAAGCAAGTTATCAGGAGTTTCATATGACTCCACATACTGTTTAATAAGATATTTAGGTCCTACTGGAGTTAAAGGTAACCTGGAGTTTTCCTGGCCATTATCACTGAGAATTTTTCTTGGTCTAACACAAGACTGAATTTGGAACTACTAACACTTTGCAAGAGAATACAAGAATTATGCATCTCCTTTCCTGAGATACACTGATTTAGCCAGGCAAACATGTATTGCTCTGGACTTGTTCTCCTTTGGGCTCTTTTGATCCCTCCACATGTGGAAACAAGAAAAACGTTGCCTCAGAGGCATATGTTTCCTAAACTCCACTTCTGGGCTGATTTGTGTTGCACCTCAACCCTCTGTGATGTTAGCCTGGGGGTGTGACAGGCAAGGCTGTATGTGCTGCCTATTTTAATTTTGCTATGCTGTTATAACCAATTATTCTGAACAGCAAAGACAGTGAGTAGTACTGAGATTTACTGTAACATTTAGCTTGAATAGAAAGTGGTTAGTTTTCAGCAACAGGAGGAAGAGTGAAAGTAGCTAAATGAACTAAATGTTTGAAAAATATGTTAGCCCTGGACCAAAAGTCTTGTTTTCACTCACAGAAGAGGAACAAAGGGTGATACTTCCAATGCAGCCCCTGTTCAGACTTCCTTGGATTGTTGTCCAGTGGGCTCTTCAGCTGCATTGGTTACAGTCCCACTTGGAGTGATCAGGCAAAACACAGTCTTTGAGCACCTAAAATCCTACTCTTTCTTCTGAAATATTGAGTGCTTAGATATAGATCCTGCTATAGAAGGCCTTTTCCTACAGGGTTGACAGGAGGTTTTTAGGTGCTGAGGGATTTAGTTTCTACAGTCTTCAGACCTTGTACCACTTTCATACCTTGTGTTGCATGCTCAAAAATAATCTTGTCTAGATGTTTCCTTATGTATGAATCAGTCTGGGTTTAGAAAGCACAAGTTTTTCAGGCAACTTCTTCCAGTATAAAGGCAATTAGGCACCTCAGTGAGATGCATGCCAGACTGATTTGAAAAATCTGTATTTCAAACAGGAAATAATTTAGGATAATAATAATTTCAAATATGAAATGTAATCAAGGAGAGGGAAGCTAAGATGAATGCAATCTATTTATGATGGAGGCAGGTGAGACAGTTACATTATCTCCATAAATTCAGCTTTGCTTTTTTCTATGAGTTATTCAAGCTTTCAGAAAAGTCATAAAGTAGAGAAAAATCCCTGTGGAAGTGGTGGGGGATGGGAGTTTTTTCACATTATATTATTGAGAGCATGATTTCCTAACCTTTTCTATCTGAATGTTAGTTCATACATTCATGAATTAAAAAATTTAAAATTCTGAATTTATCATTTGAGTACTCTAACCAAGTGGAATTTATGTTAAATTAAATTTATTAGGGAAAATAGAAAAAATATGTATTTTTAGATCAAAATCTTAACTTCTCTTTAAACCCTGATCACCTATCAGTTTGCTACTTCCCATATATCAGTCACGAGCTATTTGCCCCAAAACCATCATCAATAAAGGATTCATGTTACTCAGCCTGCAATGAACCTCTTGTTGCTTTCAGTTCAAAGGCCTTTGGGAATGTGTGGGTACCTTTAAGTAGTAAAAGATTTGTGGGGAAACTATCTTAGTCATTATGGTACACAATAAGAAACAGGAATTGTAACTTTAAAAGAAAGGTTTACTTAGATTTTACTTAGATTTTTAAAAACTGTGTCATTCTCTCATAACTGATGCAAATTATTGATTTGAGGGGGGTTCGTTCAGGAAAGTTCCTGGTGGTCATAATCAGATCAATAATTTCTTTTCAATTTTAAAAATTGAGTGCCTAAATATTGGCCACTTGAATTCTGCACTGATAAGCAGAGAAATCACAGTTATTCCCCTAAATGGGGCCAGTGGACTTGTAACAAAGCATTTTCACCACACCTAGCAATCAGCTTCCCTGTTACCTAATGGCATCTGTCAGTATAATGAAAAGAGCAGTTCAGTGGGAAAAAAGGAAAACATCACCTGTGGGTCCACAAAGGAAGGAGAGAAGAAGGAAGAAAGCAGTAGGCTGGACATGCAGCTATGAACTGTCCTTACTGACACACTGCACACACAGTAGCCAGGGAAACAAAGGAGACCAGGGACCGGTTACATTTATTGATTTTAGTAACTGACACTTCTGATCCTGTACATAATCATTTAAGTCTAAGCAGAAAGTAATAATACAAAAATATGCACTTTCCTTAGTTTAACTACATTATACATTCTTTATAGCTCTTCTTTTTGAGTGCTGATTATAGCATTGCTGTGGCATCTAAATGCCTTCCAGCAGATCACTGGCAATGTGGTTACTAATTGCTATGTTATATTTTATTAGAGAGCTTGTTCTTGCAAAATGTTGTAAGAGCTGCATTTGGAGCGAAGACAAATCACCATTTGTCAGCATCAGAATTTCAGGAATGGACTGGAAAGTTCCTATTTTCTCCAATCTGTTACATTTCATTCCATACACATATACATATTCAGCATAGTCTGGTTCTCTCTCTCCTTTTAAAAAAATTAAGGAAGAATTTCCAGTATTGTAAAACTGAGGATTTGTGTCACTTGTTAGCATGAACTATGATGTTTATAATGCTCAATCTAGGTTTTTTTTTCCTTTTCAGCTGACATACAGAAATTAAATTATTGGTAATACAAAAGCAATTTGTTATCTCCTAGCTACTTTGATTACCTCTAGTACTTTTGACTAAACTGTTCAATTTATAGAAGCCACAGAAATTTGTTTGTAGGCATCAACAGGAAGGCTCACATATAGAACAAAGAACAATTCTGCTATGGCAGAGGACTTGAATGGATATCCCAGGTGGTCTCTTCTAGTTTTGTATGCCCCCAGAAGTGTCAAGAGGAAGGCACAACAACAACTTGGGAAACTGCATTTTTAGGAATCTTCTACTGCAATTTTTTCACTGTTTAACAAATCTAAATGCTAGTAATAGCTACGGTCAAATTTAAATGAGATGCAGTAAACTAGCCTTGGATCTGAAGTGCATTCAGTTTCCTAAAAGAGTAAATGATAAAAATTGTTATGGCTCTAAAATCGATCTTAGGAAATTTTTACAATGGCAGTGTAATCAATCAGAGAATATCTGTGTACAGCATTGCTTTACAAGCTTATGCATTCATGGTTATTAACCTAAAAAACCCAAGGAAAACTCCTCTATAACATTGTGTATCTGTCTGTCTATATCTATATCCAGTCTATATTAATATCCACACACTTGTACATATGCATATATGAGGATATGTAAAATAATATAATCACCTTTATTTTACTGACTAATGGTTGACACTGTTGTCCTACTAACAATTCATTATTACTATGGCTCAGCTTTGATCACAGAACATGCATTTATTTTCTACATCCTGTCAGTTGCTTTCACCCAACGGAATACTTTATTAAATAGCTGAAAACTTACCAGTAGTGCAATGAACAGTCCAAACAGACTGTCCCAGCTTGCAGTGGATGAGTTATGGCATTTAGTCATATGCCTGAAATTAAGCCATGAGTAGAAAAGTGCATTTCATCTCTGCAAAGTGAAGTCAGTTATTAAGTATCTGTTGAACAAAATTAATTTAACGCTTATACCAAGCTAACAGTACTATTGTCAGTAAAGACTAAGGATAAAGTATTATGCATTTATTCTTTCTCATTCCTTCCTCTCATTTTTTTTCTTGCCCCTTTTGTTTCAGTTTTTCTTCATTTTCCAGCACCCCAGGATCTGTGCATTGAGCTTGATGTAGTTAGGAGAATTGGACTGTAAATCAACACTCACTTGTTCCTTCATTGTTTGTATGTTACATCTAATAAAATAAAGGAAAACCAAAAAAATTTATTTAAAACCTCTTACAATGGCACATGGTGAGTTTAAGTTCATTGCCATAGTGACTACTGCTTATTTCTTAAGCTTAGTCTTTCTACAATAACAAAGCTATCACCCACACATCTCTCTGCTTATTCTTCCTCAAATAAACACTCTAATACACATAGTACCGGAGAATAAGTACAGTAGATACTGTACTTTGGTGTTTTTGTGGAAAATCACAGAAAAGAATGTGACCTCTGTGTGTGGTGAGAACTACTGTGGAAAAATGTACAAACACAGACTTAACTTACTGAAAAGAGAAAGATCAGTTGCAAGGGATTAATGAATTTCTTTAGTATTCATCTTTTGTTTTGAAAAAGTAAAGATGTATGACTTCTTTTCTGATTTTTCTGAAGTCGTATTGATCTTAGGCAATTTGCAAAGTTACTTTTTAAAGCAACAAATGTTATTACTGTTTCTAAAATGAATCTGGTCTAAAAGTCATATGCCCAAGCTTCCCTACTATTTTTCCTTTGCAGTGCCTCCAGTTATGCATTTTTTCACTTGAGTTACTACCTCTTTTAGGAAGAGAAGGTAAAAAGTTAAGTTACAGACATTTTGTATCCTTTTCTCATTCTTCAGTCCCATACTATATAGAATTACTGTAAAGGGATCTTAAAAAATTATGAAAGAAGACAAATGATTTTCATTTACATTAGAAGGGTTGTAATTTGTTGTGAACTCACATGCAATATCTAGGATGTTATTGGGAGTGTGTAAGAACTGGAGAAGTGCTATCAGTGTATCTTTATAAAATACCAAAAAACCCAAAAATGTCATTTGTTTAGAACCATTTTATTCATTAAATTTGGCTTCTTTCAACAAATATATATTTTTTTCCAGAGGGGAGGAAAGGATTTTAGATGCCTCTTACTGCTTAATTTCATAGTCTTATCAAAATGTTATGTTTTATTTGAAAAAAAGATGAAACAACTGATTTTGAACATTTAATGGCAGACTGTAATTTTCTCATCTCACAACAGCATTTTGCATCAAAATTTTATCAAGATTAAGAGAAAAATATGTTTTAAAACATTTTATAAACCTGAACGATACGCTTTTATTTTTACAAAGTCCAAAACTGGTATTCACATACAAGGCAAACCATGTATTTCCTTGAATTAACTACTCTTTTTGATTCTGGAAAAAAAAAAAAAAAGAAAGATATGGTATTATTTCAACTCCAATTTCAGTGTTCAGTGAAGCTATTACATATTTTCCTCATCCATTCACCACACACTGGAACTTTACCAAAGCATTTTCAAGCTTTGTTGCCTCTTAGCAATCTGGTGCCTGGAGGGGGATATCTGCAAATGTTGTTTCTCTCTCTAACCCATAGTCAAAAAGAACATTGGCACTAAATCAGTAACTTTGCTGCCAGAGCTACATTTTATCCTCAGTGCTCTATCAGCTTGTTATTGTTTGCTGCCTTCATTGACTTTTGATTTTCTTTTGCCTTCTTTTGGACAGAATTGTCGTAATGGGACTTCACTTCATGGGTTGAGCACTTACCCTGGCAGGTTGACCTTGCTCATCTTACTTGGATATAGAAGTATTTCTTTGAGGTTCATGAGG
Organism: Notiomystis cincta; assembly: GCA_013398075.1. Taxonomy (NCBI): domain Eukaryota; kingdom Metazoa; phylum Chordata; class Aves; order Passeriformes; family Notiomystidae; genus Notiomystis; species Notiomystis cincta. The sequence goes on along the minus strand of VZRX01004634.1, from coordinate 582 downwards.
ATTTTCTGAAAGAGCCATTACCTCAAAGGCAGGTTGGATATCCTCTTTGGATACCCTGTCCCTTGGAGAACTCTTCTGCCCTTTACATTGGGGTAGCAGCTCCCGTCTTGACTCTTCCAGTTGTTGCCTGTTACCTCCACCAAATTTTGAAGGTTCACTTCTCAAATTTTACCATCTGTACTACTTCAAGAACTAGCAGACAGGCTGGCGAGGTTTCATAGTTAAAATTACATTTACTCGCTAGGCTGCACGGAAACCACTTGTGTTATTCAGTGCTCGCTACAATGGTTTCCTTGGACTTCACGATATTAAGAATGTTAGTTTATGTCTTATGTTGTGGGTTGCTTGGAATTATTCATGCCAGCTCTAAGACATCTAATGTGCATGGTGTGCATGTTGCAACATAGAAACCCCTGCATAATATCACAGTGCCTTATCTCAGGTGAATTTGAATTGTTTCCAACCAAGCTGAGAAGATTAATTGAAGAACAGAACCCTGCCAACATGGCTACTATCAGTGCTCTGAGAACACACACAATTATACAATGACCAGGACCTTCATTAAAAAAAATAAAATTATAT
>VZRX01004633.1:15674-39582 GCA_013398075.1 Notiomystis cincta | reverse complement strand
ACTGTCTAACTGAACTCTTTGCAGCACACTCAAAAGCCTGAGATTCGTTGTTCCATAGCACCTGACTGGCTATAATCATACAAAATACTCTGTGATGTTAAAAGCAGGAGCTTAATTTCTCTAGAGGTTAATTCAGCCTTCCTGTGATCTGAGTTAACTAGTGAAGGGACTTATCTCTCTTCATTGACTAGATAGGGAGCTGAAGGGAACTGCATTCCAACTTAAAAGCCCTCAGATGCTTCACAAATTAGTAGGATTAATCCAAGTCTTAACTCTTTAAGTGTGGCTGAATCCTTCATATAATATTTTCATCAGAATGCCAGCTTAAGAATACGTCTGTTTAACTGCAAACAGCTTCAGTGATGGTCAAAATACAGATTTTCTTTTTATAAGCTCAGTTTATTTGAGAAGAATTAATCTAGAAATATTTCAGTAGCCTTGAAAACCCAAGATATTATCCTTGTTTCTCTGTTTCCAGTAGGAAATTATATCAAATTTTGTAGAACAAAGTTCTCTCCTCATTTGTCAGTAGAGATCCCCCTTTGAGATGATTCTGGGTCACCTCAGCGCTTCAACCCGTGTCAAATTCTCTCTTATTCTTATTAAGAACATTGGTTTTTTGACTTTTGACTCCTTTTCCTCTACATGAAGGGACACACCATGCTTGGATACTATATGTAAATGTGCATAAAATGTTTTATCCTACATAGGAACTGATTAATATAAATTATACTATTCATTGCTATATCTTCCAGATGAATAGAAAAGTATCAAGGGTATTCTTCCTTGTAATAGGAACAATAATATGTTGTCAATAGACAGATACCTTAATAAGATGAAAAATAAGTTCAGTGACAGAAACAATAGATTTCATAGGAAACTATATGACAGAAAAGAGGCATTGCATTGTTTAGAACACCTGTGGTTAATTATCATAGCTGAATACATTAAATTCAGTTTCCAACCTCATATATCTTCATAGACTGTTTGGCGATATTAAGCGATAAAGGCTTAATAATCAAAAGTACTGAGTTAGCAAATGTTTTCTAATTTTAATAACTTCTTGTTGTAATTACCAAGTCTTGGAGTGAAATGATTTAATTAGAAAGTAATCAAGAAGTGTCTACTGTTAATTGAAGAAATTATAAAAGATCTACATTTTTAATATATTTCTTGGGTAATAAAATTAAAGTCTATGATAATTATTTTATAAACCATGCTGATAAGAAAAGTTTGATACCAAAATGAGATATTGTGTCTATTAATTCCCACAGCTACATTTGCCTTTGGCAGGTAAAACCCAAAGAAAAGATACTTTGGACATATCCATTATCTGTCATTTCACATCTTAGCGTACTTAAACAATGTCCATTCATGCTCACTGCTCCTGTGAGAAGAGCAATAATTATCACTATACCTATTTTCTCAACTAATAAAGTGAGGTTAAATGCATCAGTATAAATCATGGCTATTTGTAGGTTAGAATGAAAAATTTCTACCTAATTCCCTTTTGATAGAAAACTGGATTTCTAACTAGGGTTTTTTTTAAAAAGAAATTGAGATGATTATATTTTCATAAATATTTTAACTTTTCAGAAATTAAATAGATGCATTTCAAATCAAAACAAACAAATAAAAAAAAAAGGCAAACAGCAATGGTTTAAAAATATTCAACTAAACCTGAAAGAATTTGAATTTAGAAAAAGTCTACAGAGCACTTAGTAGGATTTATAATTCTTATTCTCCACCTTTTCATTATTCTCTGTGAGCCAAGTACTGAGAGCAAATGGTGTTTCCCAAAATCCTCCATGGTTATACATTTCCATGCTGAACCATGCTCAGCAAGTGGGGTGCCAAAAATGCTGAATGTGTCATAGGGATAAAACCTTTTTTCCTGACTGCTGCTATTTCTGTTAAACATTCCAAGACACTGATCATCCAATTTAAAACTTCTATGGTGAACTGCTATTCCCTCTTGGGTGTCTGTTAAAGTTAATTTGTCAATGCACAAGAAGCACAGGATAAAGATCTTCTAACACAGGTTTGTCAGAATAGACATGGTGTATGTAGGTTTCTGAAATTGTACATGCTCTTAGGTCCATGGCTTGCATGAAAATCTTGTACTCTAATAAATAAATGCTATTAAAAAATATGTTTTCCGTGAAAGGGAAAAATTACCTGCTTGGAGGAAAAGTGACAGAACTAAAACCACACACAGAAATGCTTTCCAACCTGCAATAGAAACAATCTGAGAAAAGAAATATATTCTAAAAATGAGAAATGAGCTCATTTTTTTTCATGAGAATGCCATTATTGGTTTACACCTTTTAGCTATTTCTCTTGAAGAACCCATCTAGTTCATAACAAGGCCAACATCACTATTCTTTTGATTGCTGTTACATCACTATTCTTTTGGTTGCTGGTCCTAATCCTGAAAGACTTTTCAGATAGTCAACAAATGATGTCAAATGGCACACTTGGTGAACAGCCACTAGCAGGGTCAAAAGTGACATCTCTATTGCTGAATAAAATTTAAATTATGTGTTTCACTAACAACACTGCACCATGTTGGATTGACAAATGGTCAGATACTCCAGACAAGATTGTACATTTTCATTCCTAATTTACACATTCTGTTAATGCAATTGTAGTTGTACAAAAATACCCTCACATGCTAAAAAAATATCTACTAAGTTCCGTAAACACCTGATTTATGTATGAGGATTCTCTTGTCAATTCAATCAGCTTCTCTGAATCTATATCTTTTCTTAGTTTGGAAAAGCCTTCAAAACCCAACCGAGCGAAGAATGTAGAAAATATCTTACTTCTCTAGAAATTTTTGAATCACAGTAAATGTAAATTATTTGCCAATAAATTTAATTTCTGTTCCACCTGAGTCAGACTGATCACCTTGACACAAGGCATATTTTAGAGATTAATGAGTGGTTGGTGGTAATGATGTCTAGGAATTCTGTGTGCCATCAGCTCCTGTGAGCTCTTCACAAACCCCAGAAGTTACCTTTGTCCTTGAGCATTACAGCTTAAAACAAATGCAACTTGCAAACTCAGGAGGTTACTTTTCATTTTCCTGCCACCTAAATTCATTCTTTAGAGACACACTGTCAGTGAAGGAGATATGAGTCAGTGTCTCTACTGTAAGAGAAAAAAAGAAAAACCTCACACTATGTCATGTTTTATATGTAGAAGAGAAAGAATAATTATATGTTACATCTTTTGGTTACCTTGCAACAGGGAATTTTCTGGATGAGTTCTTCGACAGAATCAGAAAGTCTATTTTACACAAAAAAAAGGCCAAAAAAAATTGTGGGAATGGAGACATTGGGGAAGTTGTGCATCCTTTAGGATAACACAAAGGGAAGTATTACAAAAACTGTTCCCAACTGGGCATGGATTTATAAGTTACACAGAGCACCCTTATCTACTGAAATGCAGAACTATATGTATGAGAAATTCCCAGCTGCTGACATTTTGTGAGCTTTTAATAGTACCATTAGTCAATATATCAGTATGCAGCATATCATATTGACTAGAGCTGATGTTTATAGTGGAAAGCTATTGACTTATGGGATGAAAAAGTGGATATAATTCAGCTTCAGGCATTATTGCCCACTGGAGGTTACTTTTTCATTTACAGGGACAATAATTTGCCCTGTAAACTGAAAACTCTTGGCTCACTATATATTTTACTATGCACTTTAATAAGACTTTTTTTGCCCTAAATGTGCTTTACATAGAAGCTGGAACTTCAGCAGTAGTATATCCTCTGTTAGCATAGCCAATACTGAAAAAAGCACCCCACAATTAAATAAAAAAAATAAAAAATACTCAAATCAACAGTAGCTGAGTGGCTCATTAAAATGTCTTATTTTTAGAAATGGTCAGTTATACATTTAGATATAAATGCCAAGAAATACCTCTTACATATCTATCATGCTGTGTGATGTTGAGAGCAGTCTTGTGGAGACCTGACTGTGCAATCCTCATCAAAGATTTCCATGGAAGCCCTAAGAAAGTTGGTCTGACTCTCCTTTGAACAAGAATTCAAAGAGGATGACCATTTCAGGTTCTTCCCAACATGTCCTCCTATGATCACTCTGAAACTTTTAAACAGGTTCTCTCTGCATTATTTGGAGAGACACAGACTGTTACAGAAAATTGGATCACATCAGCCAGAGACAAATGTCTATGACAAATAGGATGAAATGCTCTCTGGAGACACTGTGGAGGGAACCCAGAAGATTAGCCTGGATTAGGTAACAAACACATGGCTAAAAACAGTGATAAAGCATGGCTTGATTTCATTTTGACTATACAGACTAGTGGTTAGTTGAAGATGGCATGATTATTCCAAAATGTTTTCTTTGCACAGAGCTCACTCATCCTTGATCACAACTGATGGCTTAGAATGCTAACACAGTGCATAATTGCACAGAATAAAAAGTGCCATATGCATTGACTGATGAACTAATGGTCTGGATCCTACAGTTTTAGTAAAAGATCAGCTTGCTAACCACAAGACACATACACTTCAGCTGACAATACATCTTGATAAGCTAAAAAAATTTCAGAATTAGCTTGTCAATAGCAGAAATGAGTCAATAGCAGAACAACTGCTATCCACATCTAATCATAGTAATGGCACAATAGACAATATTCATTATCCACCTGTCAAATCTTGGTGTGAAAAAAGGCAGTAATAGATCAAGGATAGTATAACAATAACAGTAACAATAATAGTAAAAACAAGAGCAGCAGCAAAACTAAAAAACATCATGTCCTAAAATTAGTGTCATAAATCAATGAGTGTTTTTCTTGTGTCAATTCACATTAAGATACGCTGTACAAGACATAATATACCAGAGTATCCTAACACAACATGACTTCCTAGTTTTACTTCGTGAATTATAATTTAAGACTTAAATTTTTTCACCCATTGGATAGTTACTCGTTATAATATAATACACTAAGGGGCGTTCTCCAGATTGTGTGGTAAGATACTTCCTTATGTGCTAGGAGAAAAAGCAGTTCTTTCTTCTTGCCTTCTTTAGTAGCACTCATCCCAACAGAGCTACTGTGTAACAGGACTAAATCACTTCAATCACAGTTTGACAGCTTAATGCTGACTTTGTCTCATAGAGAGGAAAGCCTTTTTAACAAGAACGAAAGATGGAACTGTTTTGAGTGCTTAGGTGGAGATGTGGTCTTGTTTTCCTTCTATGAAAACTATTTCTTCCACTACCAATTTGGCCTTTGATTAGTAGTAACAGCATTACTAATGGTTTTATGCCAGCCACATAGGAGATTGTGGTCAGTATGGATGCCCTCTTGTAGAATGGACAGTTATTTTTTTGTTTGTTTGTTTGTTTTTAGGGTTTTTTAACAGATTTTTTCCCTAAAATATTTCAGTGCATTGACTGAATTTTCATTGACTGCAACAAGAACCAAAGCACTATCAGTGCCATATGAATGCATCTGATTCTGGAGCTGAAGCCTACTCTTGTTACCCAGTGTAGTTGCCTAAACATCTCAGTGTGTAACACCACTGAACATGCTGTGGGGTTGGCAGATGTGACAGCATCTATAGGTAGGTAAAATACTTCTGTTCTTTTGAAATGGTAACAAAAAGGGACACCCAAGGGCATCTCAAATGACAGTAGGTAATTATGTCTAGGCAATTTTACTTTATTCTTAGCATCTAATTTATGACAATCATTAAGAATATATCTATACTGAGAAATTAAATGGGACCAGGAACATTTCTGGTCATTAGGGTCAAGCAGGAAAATATATTTGGGTCTGTGCAGGGGAATTCACAAAAGCCTCTAAAAAAGGTAAGTACACCTGGAGTAGTTACTGGGAGTGGGCAATCCTAACTCCTAAAATATTTCCTGTTTCTAGCAGCGTGTTAGTTGCTGTGAACTAAGACTGGACCAGAGACAGTCCTAATATCTCTCTAATCTGATCAGTTAAGTGTCCTTTTGGACATTATTTCCTTTAACAATCATCACTAAAGTGCCTAAGAATCCAGCCATGTGTAGGCACTAACAGATAAATGTCCCTCATTTGGATAATAGAAATGGTAAAAATTCTCATTTTCCCATCTCTCCACTCTTTGGTCCATGCAAGTACACCCAAAATAATTCCAGATTTTGAGGCAACATATTTCTGGATATTTCAAGGTTCTACCAGATTTATTTTTCTCTCTTTCTTTGGATGTAATTGTCATTCAGTCCTAGAGCTGAGGAACTGCAATAGGTTTCTATGGGTTTGGTTTTATTCATTCCTTTTTCTGTCTCTGTTTTTCTCTTTCTACTCAGACACAGAGAATAATAGAATTGCCACTGCCAAAACCCTCACTCCACTGGAGTGAAAACCATTCATTTGTTGTCTCAATTTTAAGATTCCTGACTCCAAATGCAAGGATATTCTCCATGGACGTAATGGGACATTTAGCAATTCACTCATTTTCTTCACATGCTACTTATTTAGACACTCAGCAGTTGGCAGCTTTGATGTGAGTGGTAAAAATTATAAAGACATTACGTATCATAAAAATATAAGTGAAAGAAAACATGGGCCCTATTTTATATCAGACTAAATTGGCTAGTGTCATACTCAGGATTTTTGTTTTATAAATTATAATTGCTAGAGGAGGTGTTCCCTTGAGTGAAACACTACCTGTCTCTTTCATATATAACATCAGCTCCTCATTTTTTCCTTCTTAAAAGACATTGCTGTGCAAAACTTAGGTGCAAGGAAGTAAATTTATAAACTCAAATAGTACACATATGAAAAGAAAAGTGTATCACTCTGAGATCCTTAACATAATTAAGGTGTCTGTCAAAAAATGAAAATAAATACAATTATATCGAGGAAGTGGTAAAACTCAGCTGAATAAGTAAAGCTATGATTGTACAGAAATATTTATATAGAAGGTGAAGGGGGAAAAAAGATATTTTTTCATGCTACTGTTCTCTTCTATTTTCTGGCCATTTCTAGAGGATTCTAAGAGAATCTAAGCACCCACCCACCCACTGAGCTCACTCAGTCCTACCCTTGTGCTGAGACAGGGGAGAACACACGAAGAACAAGAGTGAGAAAATGCATTGTTTGAGCTAAAGATGCTTTAATAAGGAAAGAGGGGAATAAAACTCAAGCAGCACTGATGCAAAGGCAACCAATCATCACCTTCCACTATCTCTGAGCAACATCGACCTTGGAAGACACTTTCCTCCATGCTTCTGCTTTGAATTATGGAGCATGATATTGAATGGGATATTCTTTTGGCCAATTCAAGTCAACTTTCCTGCCTGCTTCCCCCTACAACTTCTTGCTCATCTCTAGGCTGCCTCTTGTAACATGGCAGAAAACAAACAGAAAGCCTTGAAGCTGTGCAAGCATTGTTCATCAATGCACAAATCATTAGTGGGTTATCAATACTGTTCTGGTCACAAATTCACAACACATCATCATATGGACTCCTGTGATGGAAAGGTCCATTCCTGCCAGAGTAGGCAAACCATCCTAAGTTCTGGTGTTTAAACAGTGATCTGTTTTCTCTACAGAACACACATACAGTGAGATAAAACATGGTAGACATACTTTGGGGAGTGAATTTCTGGACAGATCTTGCATATTTCAAATAATATGTCATGTTAAGGCAAGAATCATAGTGGGATCAAGATAAAGGGAGTAAAAATTCTAATTGTCTTCTAAAACTCCTCTTCCCTATGAATTTTTTTCTCTTAATTTTCTTCCAAATTTTTTCTCCCTCAAATCTGCTCAGTGGATGCTGTACAAGATTCTGGAACTCCATTCTTGTACATATTCAAATATTTGCTGGATAAGATGTTGAGAGATCTGATCTAAGTTGGTTTGGTTTTGAGCAAAGAGAGAGGTAGAGCAAGGTTCTACCAGAGGTTCTTCCCAACAGACACGTATTTCTGCTCGGTAGTTCCACACCAGGCTGCTCCCAACAGTGCCAACAATCCTGTGCACAGATACCACAGTTTCATCCACAGGATTTTGTGCTATCAATAAATATACTGAGTGCCATCCTAGCAGTGTTGATGTTCTCACTGCCATCTCAGTTCTGTGAGTCTGATCTAGTGGCAATTTCTCTGGGAGAACAGAGGCAAACTCTGTTAAAACTCTCACAAGTGACTGACTTTTCTGGTGTAGGGAACAACAGCAGCAAGGCTGTCTTCAGATGTGGATTTTGGGAAGTCTTAACACCTACTGAGTTTTTGCCTTCTGAGACTGCCATCTGAGGAACCAGTCAGGGAGAATAGCAAACTATATCTTAAGTCTGCACAATGTCTGTGTATGTCACATTTACATGTGTGCTTAAATATGTTGTTGAAACCTAAAGAAGCAAATCTGGAAGAAATTTCCATCATAGATTTTTTATTATATAAATCTCTCAGGTTTTTAGATTTGCTGCAGTAGTAAGGTCAAGGCACCAGAAAGACACTCTGGTCACATTACTTTGGTATCACAAATGAATGTAGAACTTTTTCCAGGCGTGAGTATTATCTTTTAAACACAATGACATACAACAACATGATTTACAAGACAGATTTTTTAATTTCTTTGTGTCTTTCCTTATGGTTTCAGTGGTTATTTAATTTTAAACTGCAAAAGTTTACTCAGAGATTTACAGCTCAAAGCAGCAGAAAGGAGAGGCATTCAGCTCAACTGTCTTTGTCATTCTGTAAGTGCACACCAATCCCCTAGACTTTGAGTTTAGTTAATGACTGAGATGCACATTTTGAGAGATGATTTGTCCTATCAGTTCCAGGCATCTGATTTGGGGGTGGGGGGATGAGCTTTCTATTCTCTTTCAACCTCCAAATTAATATTGATTTCTTATTTGAAAAACAACAACAAACTGCTCTACTGGAAAATTTTCCTTTCAAATATCTTGATTATACAATTTTTTTATGAATTAATATTATATGTTAAAATATCATCCATTCACTGAGACATTTTTAATTCCAAACCATACTTAATCCAAGTCTGTAATATTATTTTCACTCTTACAGGTCCTGTTGTTTGAGTATCCCATACTTGCATTCTTTCCTGGTCTGCTCCCAGCTTGAAGATGTTCTTGTGATCACATGAATGACATGATACATTTGTTCTTCTTAAAAAGAAAGGCACTTTGTGATAGGTTTTGTTTACCTTTTCCAGTGAGGAATAATGGATTACAGACAATATAATTCATTTAGATGGGTTTCTTAACTGAAATATATTGCATTGACTAACAAAGTTCTAACTTTGTTATTTAGTCAGTATGCAATACATGCAAAAGATTAAAAAGAATCCTATGTAGATTATTTGTTTTCATCAAACAGTGTAGAAGTTGAAGCTTCCTAGTATTCATTGTTAAAGAATTTTCTATTTAAAACAGATTTTTTTTTTAATAAAAAGTTCCATTACAAGGAGTTGTATGGCAAATATCAAGTTAAAGAAATATAGCTGGCAGACCTCAAGAAAATATGTAAATGTTACAAGTTCTTTTATGGATTTTCACTGGAGAGTAAGCAAAAAATTCATATTAAAATTGCTTTTGTCAGACTTTGTGATTATCATAAATCAAGCATAAATCCATCATAAGATTTTGAAGATTCAAATACATGCAGTTGAATTTCCTCTTTTCTTCAAGATTTTTTTTTCTGATGTGGTTTATAGGTGTGGGTTTTTTGTGTTTGTTAGGCTGATTTTTACCTTCTGCCATTTCATTATATTTGAAATTGGGAAATACTATTCTCTCCACAGAGTTAGGCTGAATTGGTAAAATGTATGGCTGAAATATGTTTAAACAGTTATGATTTTATATTTGTTCTACTTCTTTTCTTTAATGTTACTTGAATATTTTAATTTCCCTTGACAACTAAAGTATATATTCATTATTGAAGCATAATAATTTTTGCCCTAATCTTTATCTCTTTCATTTTTTATATATTGTTTTCTTTCTAATGAGTCTTGAACAACTTCAAGAATATTGGCCTTTCGATGTACAAAATAATTTTGCTATGTCTATAAATGTTTTTGACTTCTATTGCTTATTAGTTTCTCTTTTTACCTTACTGATTATTCTTTTACAATTTTTCATTCAGTACAGGCTAGTTACATTTTATTCAAGTGTAATTTTTTCTTGTGGTAGAAATTCTCAGTAGTTTTCCTATGTTGGAAAAAGAAAATATACAGACCTTCTTTATATTCATGCTCTGGATCTGTTCCACCCAGCTGACTTTTCTGCCTAATTTCCTTTTGTCCTTTACCACTCAAAACCTTAGTTACAGACCTGCTTTCATCTTTTCATTTAATTTGAATAGAATCAACTTAAAATCATTCTATCCAGGGTTAATTTTCATGCCTGGCTTATCTTCTTGACTCATCACTACCAAATCTTCCACTGGGATCAGAAATCTTTTAAGTCTAGCATGTGACAAATCTGTAGATAGCAAGGACTGATATTCTATCCCAGTGAAATTATTCTGAAGAAAAGGTATGGCCAGCACAATTTTGATTTTCCATAGTACAAGGAATGTCTGCAGAAGTGTAAAAAAGAATAAGCTGCTCTAACCAGGATTAGTATGGGAGAAGGCTAATTGGTCTTTCACCTTATTTTTGCTGTCATTCCTTCAGGGATTAGGTTAAGCCTCAGTGTATGTTTCATCAGGGAATTACAGAGATTAGACTTTGTCTCTCTGTCTATCATTCAGACACTTCCTCTAATGTTGACTAGATTTCTCTAAGTCTCACAACTCATCATGTAGTTCCTTTCAGTCAAGACCAGGTATATAATTTATGATACCAAAGGCTGCTCCTAGGATAGTAGAATGAAAGCTGTGAGACAATAACATGATTGCCAAATCTTTATTAAGTTTCCTGATTTCCCACCTTTCACCCATGCCAAGTCTCACTTTACCTATGGGGTTTTTGCATCTTTAAATTAAGAAGATGCTAATGAGGTGTCTACAGGTCTGACCTCAGACACATAAAGTATTCTGGGTAGAATTGAGATTGCCTGCTATAAAGTAATATAACCCAAAGTCACGACCTGGTCCTTTAAAATAAAGCTCCCTTCAATGACAAAATAGAAGTGCTGTAGGAAAATGTCAGTTACTCAGCAAAATTTAAATGAGGCAGAGAGACCAACTCTGTTTCTTTAAGTTCCAGCTAGAAAGAAATCTTCACGAATATTTAAAAATTGCCTATCATAGTTATATCTGAATGCTTAATTATTCACAGGATTTCTTTTCAGCCTAAAGGCCATGAGAAATTGTATTAACTAAGGATGGGATTCATCTCATACAACTGTAACTGTAAAGGATTACAGGATCTGTAACTGGAATAATAGCACTTTCAACTTAGCGCAATAAGGAGGCATTTTTAGGGAACAGTTCCTAGGCCCTGCTTAGTTCTCCTCAGGATGAGCTGATACATGCACTATAAATACCAGTTCTGGTTTTGAATTGAAGGTGGACCAATGATAAGACTAAGTGTAAATGCCTGTTTTTCAGACAACACTTACCCATAACCTCCCTCTACAACCAGTAGAAACAGGTACATTTTAAGGGTGATTCACCTGCCCAAAGATCCCTGTCTAAAGAAAGTGAAAAGTTGTAAGAAGGTGTTAGTTTTTGTCCACTGGATATGGAGGAAAGTCTTTTTTTGCACAGCCATCTTAGATATAACATCCAATTTCTATTTGATATTAAAATAAGTTAATTGGATTTGAAATTTTAACTGTGCTTCAGATATAGACATTAATTCTATGAAAAAAAATCCAGTTTTGTTTCTGTGATCTCTGCTTGTACAGTACATTCTACAAGCAAACAAAAATTTTATTTTCTTATTTGAAAGTTCTAGGTGATTAAAAACCTACTACAGTTCTTTGCCAGTCGTTCTACTGTTTTTTACAATTTTTGTTAAAATTGGATATTTCTTTTCAGAATCAGTTTGCCAAGTTTGAATCTCCAACCACTGGATCTTTTCAAGTTTTTCCTTCTAAGACTGAAGAAACTTCTATTATCACGTTTTTATTCTTTCAGGGGATATTTATAGACCATGTCTAGTTACGCCTTTATCTTCCTTTTGAAAAATTAAATAGAGCATGCAGTACTTCATTGCACAGTGTTTTCAAACCTGTAATAATTCCTGCAAAACTTTTCTGAACCCTTTCCTATCTTTTTGCACTATCTTTTCTCAGCTGCAGGTACAAAGACTGGACAGTTTTCCTATAATGGTCATATCAAAGCCAAGTACAAACTAATAAAAAGGTTCCTTTCTCCCATCTGATATATTTTCATTTATGTGTTTAAGAATCATATTGGTCCTCTGAAACATAACATCTCATTGGATATCATATTCTGCTGATGAGCTATGACTGATTCTCATTTTCCCTTTCAAGTCTTTTACAAGATCACAGTTCTCAAGATAGAATTTTCCATCCAGTAAATGCAACTTTGATTTTCTAGTCTTGGGGCAGAAATGCAGCTGACTGAGGTCAGTGTAATTCTGTTCTATGGAATTTTCTGCTAGATCAGGATCTGAGCAAGGATTTTATTTCCAGAAGTTGCTATATGAACTTGATAAAGTCCTTTGCTTAATTTTACACCAGGAATTAAAACTAACCTTTATGTGGTCCTAAAACCATTCTTTCTGAACATCTAAACTATATTTTCAACTTTTATCATCAGGAGCCGTCCATGATCATCTTGGAAACTGCTTCAATTCCGACCATGTTGTCCGTATTCCCTTATTTATTCTAGTTCTTTCCTGTCTGAAATGTACATGTGACCTTCATATTTACAACAACTTTTCAAAGCAGACAGCCCTTCATTAACCAAAAGAGATTTTTCTATTCCTCAGTTCCTTATTTCCTTTCCTCCTATATCCATTCTTTGCTTTACAATCTATCTTAAAAAAAAAAAAAAAAAAAAGGTTAATAAAAATAATTTAAAAAATGTCCACCTAATGTGTAATTTCCAGAAATGTTCCAGTCCACAAATAAAAATCACATTTGCAGTAAGACTGGTTTGACTGTAAATTGGCTGGGTAAGGATAAGCCCTGACTACAGGACTGGGAAGAATATTTCATTGTGTTTCAATCTTATGGAGGCTATCCAATATTCTATGTTACATATCCATGTAGGCTCTCTTGATATCTCTCAAACTTCAATTTTTTAATGATGATACCTTCCCATTTCATAGCTTGATTGCTGATCTAAATAAATTAGGAGATTGTGACTAAGAACTCACGGTGATCCAAGCCAGGAATTACCTCTGAGTCCTGGCCTGTCTTGTACAGATGCTTTAAAAGATTTACATCTTTATGAAGAGGACATGCATGATTCTTCCTCCATTTTGAACAGAGAGCACTTAAAGGAGATACTGTGTTTTCCAGAGATGTGGATGCTAATTCACATCTTATTGACAGCTACTTAATGTTATCAGGTGTACTAGGTGAATCTTAATAAAGGAATAATGAAGACAACATGTTTCTTCCTGCTTTTATTATTGCTCCATTAGACTTCCAGTGCATCACACTTTTTTTAACCCTCCCTGCAGCCCATGAAGAAGTCACAATCATGCAGAACCAAGAACATCAAAATGATAGTTTCCTACCAGTTCCCAGAAGAGTATTTTTTTCTCTAGTCATACAGAAATCCCACTCTTACTCTTAACTTGTTAGTGATTCTCAGAAAGTTCTCATCCAGGAGTGGATGAACCATTGCAGTCAAACCTAGTGGGTGTATAATAATTTTCCAAATATAAAATGTTTTTAACTTCATCCCAAAAGCAATACACATTTTGCAGGTGTACCTGGACCACAGCTGTAAGAGGCAAAATGGGTTCTGAAATGGCTAGTACTTTTAAAACAATTTTTAGCACTTTGTGCATGCCTTCAGAAAGTACAAATTGACTGGGAAAAAAAGGGGTTTGTAATCTGTCTTTTAAATAAGCTGTTAAAGCAACATAATGTGCACCATTTCTTACCACTTGTTACTGGCAAGATGTTCCCATATCCATCTGACCTCTTCTGCTATAGAATTATAGAAATATTTAGGCTGGACAAGACTTTCCAGAGTCCAACCATTAACCCTGCACTGCTGTGTCCACCAATAAACCATTATGCCACATCTACACATCTTTTAAACATCTCCAGAATGGTGATTTCACCACTTCCATGGGTAGACTGTTCCATTGCTTGACAACATTTTTGGTGAAGAAATTTTTCCTAAGTCAATCTAAAACTTCTCTGGTGCAAGTTCAGCCCGTTTTCCCCTTGTCCTGTCACTAGTTACTTGGGAGGGGGAACTGACACACGAAATGTCACTATGTGACAACTGTAGCTCATTCGAGAGCCATCACTCCTCATACTGCACACATTTCTTCTATCTATCTACAGAAAACTGTTCTGTGAGACCATTTCTGCAAGTGTAGGAACAGTTTATAGAATCTGTCTGTGGGTTTTTCATGTGCAGCTCCTTCAGAGCTGACCAGGCTGTCAGATCTGAGCAAATACTTGTGCAGGGAGAGCTAAAATATAGCTCAGGAAAAGGATTCCAGGTGGTGTTTGGAGAAGGAGTTGACACCATAGAACACCTGGGATGTGATTTTCCATAGGAGCCAGTGTCAGGACCCTGTGCTCTAACACTGCCAGACTGGGCCAAGTTCCAGCATGAAGCTGGAGGCAGAGGGAGGGATGCTCACCAGGCAAATTTTATGGATACAGACATTCCTTCTGTCTTTTCTTCCTGTAAACATTTGGGTCCTGCCTGGTGACACAGCACACTCACTAGAAATGAGAAAGAAAGTGGCACAAACACTAAACGTCTTTAAGGGACTCGGGAAAGTGCTCCCGAGGGATTTTCCCAAAAGAACTATCTTTGTCTTGCTCTGAAACAAGTAGGGCTGGAGCCACACTTGGTGGCTCCAGAGAGGAAGGAGACACTGAGGGAATATGTTTCACAAAAGTCATTGATGTCTGTGATCCAGGCGCCTGCATGAGAGGCAGGAGGTTGAAGAGGCTGGGGAAGCTCACCATTGTATGTTTAAGGTCAGAGTGTCTCTCCACAGCCTGGAGTCTCTGCCTTCATGGCCCCTCCTTTCTGCCAGACACCATGTTCCTCCCTGATCTCCTCCTTGTGCTGATTCCTGCCCCTTGCTCCTAAATGACCCTGAATTCTGTCCCCAAGAAGTCCTTTCTTCCTTTTGGTGATTTGCTGTGAATATCTGTTTAGTTTCTAATAGCTTAGGTCAGACAGATGAGAGACCTGCATGAAAAGTTGTCCTTGAGAAATAAATGTCAGTGTTGCTGATTTATGGGGAGCACAGATCTCATCTCATCTCATCCCAAAGCTTCTGCTCAGGCACTGGCATTGACTTTACTTTCTACCAGTCCACAGACCCCAGTTGTTGATGTTTGTTTGTTCAATGATCTTTTAGGATCTTTTTTAATCACTGTGGAGGATATTTACGTCCCTCAGCTTTGGGCATTTGGACTCTTCATTTGTTTTTATTTGTTTGCTTATTTATTGATTTATTTTTTTTTTTTATTTTAGGTTATGAGAATAAATGACAAAAGCTGACTCATTTAATTTTAAGATCATATCTGTGTCTTAGGATGGGTTGGATCACCCTGTTGTGAGATTACCATATTGCCCATGGTTATTTAGATTTAGTTTAAAGGTAAATCTGGACCTACATGAATGTCTGAGATATCATGGACTCCTTTACTTATCTGAAGGAACAAGTAACACCATCCACCCACCATTAAGGCTTTATTTATGATTTCTACATAAAAGCAACACAGGATTTTTCACCCCTAAGGTGGTGACAGAGCTTTCTTTTCTCCCCAGAGATTACACTTGATCATTTGGTTTATATGAAAGATGGATGCCTGTGGACAAGTGATAAGAATAACATTTTGAAATGCTGTAAGTAATACTTACAGAAATTCCTGTCTGGTAACTATAATGCTTATAGTTAAGTTGTATAATATTATATGTTAGGTTTTTGGAAACTAAATAATGCATCTGGTCTGACCCAGGAGATCACTTGTCACAGTAAAGAAACCTCCACTGTGAGCTTCAAAGACATCTTGATGTTTAATGAAGAGATTTTTTTTAATGTTTTGACTGAATATCTTGTGTCCAATGATGCACCACTACTTTCCCCAACAAAGCTCTCAGCATGAACTTGGTGTTGTTACCAAAACTCTGCAGATTGCTGGTCTGCTTTTTGAGGCTCCTGTTTCTTGATATCAAGCTTCCGTGTTGCCCAAAGCTGGCCTGCCTGGATGCCATCTCTGGCACGCTGTGTAGCACAATTCAGCTGCATGGGCTCTCCAAATAATACAGCATCACTCACTCGCCGGCCTCCCACCGCGGTTCAGCTCTCATTGTCGGCTTCAAAAAAGCACACAGCATGACATGCCTTTCTGAATGTGCATAGACTTCAGTGGTCAAGCTGAACAGTCAAAAGTCTGTGCCAGTTCTTTCCTGGCATTTAGATCTCGTTTACTGCCAGACCCTGTAAAAGAAATAATCTCCCAATTGAAGACAGTTTGTGGTGGAATATGGTGATGGGGTGATTGTTGAAATAGCTTCATTTGTCTTTCAGAGACGGAGCTCTCCACTGTCAAAGTCATTGATTATCAGCTCAGCCAGTGGAGGAGGCGTTTTTCCCCCCTCTGAGCTACAGGACATTAAGTTCCATAATTGTTTACAGTCAAATGCCTATGCAATACTTAATTGCCTTCTGTAAGCTGCTTGGCGATGGAGCAAGAGCAATGGTGTGACGAGTAGAGCCAGAGTCCAAAGCACTGTGGAGCTTGCAGCAATCGGATCCCTGCTGATAAGAAACAAACACGTCTGCTTCTGTGTCATTGTTTTTTTGGCTGCATCAGGCAAGTTTGGGGAAAGTTATTGTCTCCTAGCAGGCGGTGTAATGGGCAGCCACAATGTGCTAGTTCACCAGCCTTTCCTCTCCAAAACCAAGCTCAAATTTTGGCTCTTCAGAATTACTTTAGTGCATCCACATTCATACTCATTTCAGTGCCACAGTGCCTGGCACAGGCAGGCAAAGTTTGCTTCAGGTTGCTGCAGATGTACCCAAAAAGAGTCTTACAATAACTTAATGCTGAAAATCTGAGCAGAGGCCTTTTAAGAGCAAAGTGTGTCTGTGAAGAAGCAAGAACCAGAATAAAACAGAGTCCAACAGGCAAGATTTGGGTATAAACCCCAATATATATGCAAGGGTGCGGTCCTGGCATAGGCAAGAGCTATAAGCAAGGACGGAATTTGTATTATTTTTCCAATATGATTTTCAGAATGAGCAGTTTGGATGGAAAAAAATGTCTTTCTTAATTACAAAACCAAATAAATAAACAGAACAATTCTATTTTCTTGTTTTATTTTGTTGTTGGTTTTATTTTTTATTTTTTTACTGTAGTACAGACCTGTGTTCAAAATTCCTGCAGGAGTTGTTTTTAAAGATCAGGGGATTAACAGTGTTATCCTGTATCCTGAAACCTGTACTTCTTTAAATGATTTTTCATGCTTTCTTCTTTTGAGGAATCTTGTAATTTGCAAAGAGATCAAGGAAGAAAAACAAATTGAAGAAAACTTAGGTGCAAAATAAGTCCTAAGGTACTTTTAATGGCAAGTCAATGCAGAGTTGTAGTTAATATGGTGATACTATTTCTAGAGTAAAAGATATTTAAAGATTTTTTGTCTCTTGCTGGTTCTTAGCTACATAATAGGATCACATTTTTAAATGTACATATTCCTAGCTTTAAGTAATCAGATAGTTTCATTATTTTTATAAATATATTGTTATTTAGTTCCATCTCTTTAAGCATATTACTTGTTTCATTACAATGTTAACTAAATTCAAAGTAGTAAGGGATATAAGTAAAGGAAGATTCTATGTCTTATCAGGACCCAAATTTCACCATTCTCATGCTCATTGTACAAAAATCTAATCTTAGACGGCTTGGGTAAATCAATAATTCAGTTAGTAGAAGTTAAAAATAAAAACTAAAAGATTGTTAGAGATTTTTAGAAAATACTATTTTGCTCTATTTATTTTTGCAGAGGACGTATTATTTAAGATTTTTTCAATTTATTTTCTAAAAGTGAAAACAGAAAGTATGATCTTTGATATAAATTTGATATTATAAATTAAGTGTTTGACTTTGTTAGGTAGTGGTAAAGAATTTTGGAGGACATAAAGATAGTGAAAAAAAGCAAACACTTTAAAATACCAACAGTCCTTTTGCGAGGCCTGGATTGCAAATAAGAAAAATCAGATTCTTCTGGAACCCTGACAGGGTTGGTGATATGACCCCTTCCCTGGGAACATGTTCCAGTGACTGACCATCCTCTCAGTGAAGAAATCAACAGTTCCCCACACTGGTGGAGAATTTCAAAGATCTGTTATTGTTCAATTGCAAAAGTTATTTTTATTTTTGTTAATGTTTGGGAATTTTGAAATTCTGGGGCAGGAGGGAAGTTATTTGACAACTCACAACAAAATTACTTTGACTTTTCTTTTGGCTGCTTGCCATCCTTAATGATTCAATCCATTCAATCCATTAGAAATTTCCCCATTCTAGTGATGGTCTATCTGAAGTAGTGTCTCAGAATGGTTACGTTTCCAAAAGCATGCTTTGGAAAAACAATGTATTGCTCATTCTACCTTTTAAAGAGAAAGTTAATAGTGATATTTAAACAAACAAAACCCCATCTTTTTTTTTACAGCTTCTGTCATTCTGGATGATAGAAAAAGTAAGTGCTGAATAAAGTTCTGAAAAGCTGTGGAAATTACTTTAGGCAAAATCAGTTGCCTGAATATGGATGTCTAATGCCCTTAATTCATTTTCTAGCAGTAGCTGAATGGGGATGGGATAATTTATGAAATCTAATGCAAAAGATCAGTATTTAGGCAACTGAATCACAGTCCTAAGATCTGTGACTTTGAAGTGATTTAGGCGCCAAATGTCTGTGATGAAATCAAAAGGAACAAAGCACTTTGAGAGTTTAAAGATTAGGCTAAGAAGCCTACATTTTATAATTTTCAGTGACATTTAAGCCATACTTTTAAAAATTATATAAACACAATGAAAAACAACAGGTTTTGCCATGCTAAAGACTAAATGCCCCCCTCTCCTTCCCAGTGAACAAAATCTGAATGATTCCATAAATATTACACACACACCATTTCTTCTTTTCATTTTTTAATTTGGGACACGTCTGTCCCAAAAACACAGAAATAGCGTGTGGGATAATTTTTTATCTACTTAAACATTGTGAGCTGAAAGTCATTATTGTAGTGATTTATGGCAGCTACTCTATTGCCAACCTTAACACAGTATTTTTCTTATTACTTAATTGTTCTAGTAGGGCTTCAGCTATTAGTTTCTTAGTTCTGAAAATAGGAAACAGGAGTTTTCTATTACAGATGCTTGGCTAATTATTTCGGAGGCTGTCTAATGGGGACTATTAAAAATGCAAATAAGGAGTGATCAAATAGTGCAAAATTTTGTCCTGACAGAGTATATTAATAAGTTTCTGCCAAAATAAATACATAAAATGATGGAAGAGAATCAAGCTTTAGATAGCACCCTTAACTGTGAATGGGATAGCACAAAGATAACATGGATGAAAGCCAAATGCCTCGTGACATTTAAATTTGGATATACCCATAAGAATATACCTTGGGGGAAAAAGGGTGGCGATGAATTCTGAGCTGGCTTTAGAGTAACAGATAAACAGTAAGTAGGTGTTTCTCTGTCTGTGATCTGATCTGATTCATAAAACTTCAGTGGGCCATGAAAACCTCACGTTCTTTATCTTTGCATCACATAAACATGTACATGCAGGTAAGCAAGAGAACAAACAAGGTGTTATGAGGGAGCTGTAATCAAACATTCACAATTTAACTTATTTTTTTTGTTTCCTTGTAAGATGAAAATAATGTGAGAACTCTGAATAAGATATCACATTTTTTTAGGATGTTATTTGACTTTTAAAAAGTTTGAAAAAGCTGATCTAAAAGACTAACAAAAGAAACTGCAATTTCCATGATGCTGTGAATTTGCTTTTCTTCTAATCTCAAGAAACCAGTACAAAGGAGCAGAAGTTAACCGCATGGGGGTAAAATCTCATTTGCAATTCAAAATAACAAATTTTGGTGTCATTGTATTCATCTTAGACATAGTAATACACTGGTGGACCTTTGCGAACTGCCATGTGCTAACCAACTTAAACAATTGTTTTATTACTCCTTATATATTATGAATTGTCCAGAGAATAAAAAATAGGACATGTCAGATGTCCTGCAAAGAGATTACATGGCTATAAGTTTCATGGCTCCTTTTTCTTATGGTGAAAATATTTTAAAATAAGAAGCAAATCACTGCAGAAGGAGTGAAAGTGTCTAGGAATGGAAAATGCTCAAATGCTCTAGACTGGTCTGGAAGAAAAAGTCAAGGGAAGAGCTAGAGCTGCTAATGGATAGATAGAATGGACCTTTGCAATAATTTGGGACTATTTTTTTTGCTTTGGCAAGCTTTATCTCACCTTTGGTGACAACTTCTTTGTCATCTTCTTGCTCTTATTCCATTACTGAAATGCCTTTTTATTGACTTCCATGCTATTTTTAGGAAATAAATTTTGACATATTTCCCTTCTCTTCCTTCCTGCTCTGCTTCGGATAAATCCCAGTCTAATGTTTTGCTCCACAGTGGTCCTTTATTTGTTCCCTATTATTGTTCCCACAGATAGGGCAGTGTTATCGATTTTCTCTTCCCATTGCTACAGTGGGATTGTCATTTACATGACTGTCATACGCTGAAACCTCAGGGCCAAATTCCTGCCCATTAGCAAGCTGCCTTGCCCTATTTAAAAGACGAATTTGGTGTCCTGTCTGTCTTCCAAATAGGCCTCTTGCTGGCTGTAGCTCCTGTTGGAAGTGTCTCTCTCTCTCTGTGCTGATTAGAGTCTAGACTGAACATTTGCTAAGGAGGTCCAAGACAAACTTCTTTATGCACAGGGTAAGTCATGCATAAGATTGGATCCCAAAGGCAGCAGTACAATCAGCAATAGTTTATATACAAGCTAAACAAACACTCAGAGGGGAAAAGTCTTTACAGGGTATAAACACGAGCAGATAACTGGGCTCATGACCTCCTTTCATTGTAAAATGTTACTCCTCATCTGTGGTCATGAGCTAAGTGACTTTGCCTTCAAGATTTTTCCTTGAGCATTAGTCCCACTGGATTATTTTGGTAATTTCTACTGAAACAAAAGCGAACAGGATCTTGTGGATTTGAAAAGAAGGGTCTGTCATGAGCAAGCTGTTCCCACTGAAGATTTCAAGTGCTTTTATGATTCAAAAAAAAAGCATATGGTGCTTTAATATGGAACATGACCTGCATTCACTTAACCATGTTCAGCAGACCATCATCTTTCCCTCAATTTTGCTTGTTAAAACTCTAAAATTCTGTTTATGTTTCTTTATGTATACACATATATATAAGGAAATGTGCTGAGTAATTCGATGGCAAAGTAGCTAACACATTTACTTCAGAAAAGAAACAGTTCAGAAAAATCAGAAGAGAAACTCAAAACCTCAGTGCCCACACATCCTATCTTCTGGGCTACCCCAAGATGAGAAGCTTTTGCTTTCTCTGGTTTTAATCACAAGCCCCAGTGGGGAGCTGAGAAAACTTCTGTGAGAAAAGTTTCATCTGCGCTGCCATATCTTCATGAAAAGTTTCAGTTTTGATGATTCATCATTTTCACACACACACAAAAACACATTGTGTTGAAAGATTTCTGACCAGCCCTAGTAATGAATCCATCTGCTGCAGTCAGCGAACACAATTACGAGACAAATCACCCATCTTGAACAGTAAAGCTGAGAATAGAACCCCCTCTTTTTTCTTGCCTAAAAAAAAAAAAAAGAGAGAGAGAGGGAGAAAGAAAAGGCACAGACTGTTATCTTTTGATCTTAAGGAGGTTTTTACTATCCTCTATTAGCAGATGACTTATTCTACTCTCCTAGGCATGGCCCAACTGCAAGAGACAGATGTGATCTTATACCCACACACAGATGCACATAGAGAAAAGAGAGAGGGAATCTGTGTATGTCCTTTGCTCGCTCTGTGATCATTAAAAATCTGATAACACTTCTGTTCAAGAATGAAGGTTAGACCCCACCTGCTAGTCATTCTACCCAGGTATCTGCTAAACACTGTCTTCTTTATTCTCTGTAGTATGGCTAGGTAGCTGTTATATACCCGCTGTGCTCTGCACAAGAGATGGCTGCATATGAATGGGCAGAGAATTGCTCTTCCTTTGTGCCTGGTCTTCCTTACAATGCATCAGTGTGAAAGCCCATTGCTTCTGAAAATGATAAGAAAGTAAAGAATGTTATTGAAAGATCAAACCCGAGGCCAGGTTTTGCTTGAAGACTAAACTGCTTTATGAGCAAAACACTGAGGTTCAGGTAATCGATGTTCAATGTCCATTTCTACCTCAGATTTCTTTCAGCCCACTGGGGACACCATTTAATTTAGCTGTTTGCTGTAAAACAAAGATTGTGCTCATTCAGCCTCTACCCTCCAGCCTCTCCCTGGTCTTCTTTACTTACACTGTAAGATCTTCCAGTCAGGGAATTTAATGTGTTTGTACAGCACCTCACACATGGGGACCCATCTCCCACCTGGGGCCTCTACACATCACAAAACTCACAAAACCCTCCGTTTGGAAATGAGAATTTAACGTCAAAGTTGGCATTGTTTGCACCAGCTTAGATAGAGATAACCCATTCCAACATCCTTGTTTTTTCCTCCCCAAAATACAGGTATTCCTCTGTACCATATCTGACATTTGGGGACGTTGAAGAAAACAGGTAAAAAATAAAAAAAATAAAAAAAAAAGAGAGAGAAAGAGAAATAATCACAGAGCAGATACCACCTGCCTGGACTTCTCCATGGGAATGAGTGATCTGACAATTATAGACTTCAGGTGCTGTGAGGAATCATCTTTCCAAACTGCTGCCAGGGGGGAAAAGACTAGTTCTGATGTGATATCTAGACAGTTTAAGAGTTATTTTTGTCCTTGAAGCCTAATAGTGGGTTATTGGTAATTATAGGAAAAAAAAAATAACCTAGAATAGGGGTGGGATGTCTTTTTTATTTCTTCCCCATCTATTCAGTACCACAGAAATCTTGTGGGGTTCCTATTCCATAAAGTAGCACTTTAAGAAGACTTTAGACCTATTATTATTTCAAATTAAAATATGCCTATTCTTTGAGAAAGTCTTTTTAGTTTTAAACCTGTTTATATTATTGTAATTTATTTTTAAACTGCAGCAAAAAGCTGCTACAACACTGCCCAGAGAAACAAAACCCATTTTGCACAGCAGTGCATTGCTCTTGGAGTGGGTGGGGAGATATTTGTACTGCCAGGGAAGGGGGAAAACCAAAAATGAAAGCCAGGAGCAGATGGCAAAGGAAGAAGAGAAACAGAAAGGAAAGAAAGGGGGGTTGAGGGGGCAGAAAGGAGTTTGTGAGGGAGGAGGAAGAAAAAGGAAATAAAAATAATAGAGACAAGAGTGAGAGAAAAAGGATCACAGGTTTCCTGTATGAACTTGGCATTCCTTAGAGAAAACTTTCCATATAATATTTCAAAATTTTATTTAGGGATGGGGCTGAGACCAGCCTAGGGGGAGCCTTTTTTAAGAGCCCCAAAGGCTCCTACTGGCTATTCAAGCTAACTGGAACAGGCAGCAGACATCTGTGTCCCTCACTGGGCAGCAAGGGGGAGGAGGGCACTGACAAATGACAAACAGGAAAAAAATA
>VZRX01004633.1:0-15669 GCA_013398075.1 Notiomystis cincta | reverse complement strand
ACTACTTCTATCTCTCTTCCATCACTTTACTAGGCTTTCAGGAGAGATCACTAAGTGTCACGAGTATCCTAAATCCATTGGTACCTCTGCAAATGCTAGGGCAGAGGTAGGGAAGTGCAGGCACAGGTATGAGAGACCTGATGTAGCCCTTCATGGTAACACTTGTGGGAGAGTCTGCACCAACATCCCTGATTTTGATGAGAAAAACAAGCTCATTTGTCATTACATCAGACCCTTTATCCTGAGTGTTTCTAAGGAAGAGTAGGAAGTCATAGGACTCAGAAAAGGAATGTGGAGAGGGTATATAGAAGGTTATGGAAATTGAAAGCAGGGGAGAGCCTGGATTTGAAGCAGAGAGAAGAAGGCTTCATCAAAGAAACCTGGTCTCCAGCCTGATTCTGTTGCAGAGATGTAGTTATTTGCTGAACGGCCTGGCATTTTTTGAACTATCTGAGAAACCAGTGGCATTCAGGGCAAATTACATCTAATTTTCTGTACAAATTGCCGAACTATTGGACCCAGAAAATGTGTTTATTAAAAATCAGAAGCATAGGCATGGGTCACATATTTGTGGCACCAGATAATCAGAAAGAGACTAAGCCCACTAATCTGGACAAATTGCATTTGATTTTTCATGCTGGAAAGGTAGCCAATAAAGGCTCCTTCATCCTTACTTTCCCTGTCCTGAAGTATCTGTGGCCCAGAAGGGGATGCTTGCCTATTCCAGAACTATTGATTTATTTGGGGACCTTAGTCATTGACCCACACTCATGATTAGGACTGAGTAAACATTTCTCTCTATTTGTAACTCATGATGCTACCTAGCAATGAAAAATTAGCTACAGAGAACTAAGATCAAGCTGGAAGACCTGCGTGAATAACTGGGTTTCTTGAAATATCTTGTCTTCCACTTTGCTGTGGATATTAAGGAGCCCTTAATGTGACAGAGGTATGAGAACTGAGGATGAAAGAGAGGACTTTTGGAATTATTCAGAGTGTTTAAGGGAAGGGCTGATGTTCAAACACATGCAAAGCTGGTGAAAGCAGGTCTCCTGTTCTCCAGATAATATGTCAAAGGAAATAGGAAAGAGATTTGTTTATCTATTGGTTTAGGTTGTCAAAAAAAAAAAAATCTGCTTCCTCTAGCAAGCAATTACTGTTGTGCTTTGGATTACTTCAGCTTATAGAGTTCACAGGGTCTGGACAGAAATTTCCCTCCCACAAAGAGGGGGACAAAAGTTTCAGGGGCATTCCTCAGGGCTCGATGTTGAGACCAGTATTACTTTACACTCCTGTCAAAGACAAGGACAGTGAGACTGAGCACCCTCTTGGCAGGTTTGAAAATTATATCAAGCAGTGTGGGTTGCCATTGCTTGTTGTTGCATTCCCCAACATAAGAATGGTGTGAGCCTCTGGAAGTGAGCCCTGAGGAGGCCACAAAGACCCTCAGAGTGCTGGAGCACATCTGCTCTGGAGACAGGCTGACAGACCATGTCCAGCCTGGAGAGAGAAGGCTCTGGTGAGACCTTGTATCACCGCCCAGCTCCTAGAAGGGGCTAAGTAGAGCTGGAGAGGGACTTTTTACAAGGCCATTGAGTGAAAGAATAGTGGCTTTAAAATGAAAAAGAATAGGTTAAGATTAGATATGGAGAAAATCTTTACTGTGAGGGTGGGGAGACACTGATGTGTTGCCATGAATTGTTGTTCATGCTCCATCCCTGGAAGTGTTCAAGGCCAGGTTGGATGAGGGTCTGAGCAACCCGGTTTTCTGCTCATGTCAGGGGCTTGGAACAAGATGATCTTCAAGGCCTCTTCCAACCCAAACCATTCTATGCACCTATGACCTCTCTTGATTTGCCTATAAGTACAGAAATTAGAGTTAGACCTAAATATAATATTATGCAGGGGAAAAAGCCCCACATATATGGATTGTGATGGTACCCATAATATCTCTCTTTGATAAGTCTATGTCACATAATTTTTTAAAAAGTAAATAATTTTTACATCCGAAAGGAAACTGAGTGACTCATTCAGCCCAATGCTTCCTGTTCTAAATATATGGAGGACCAGGTTAGAAGTGCACACATACTCAAAATAAATTAATTAATTGAACCTTGTTACAAACTGAGACTGAGATTTGTAATTTGATTGGAAATTAATCAGTCTGCATAGGCTTATGTTGCTCTGCTAACACCTAGCTTAAATGGATCATCTCATCTAGAGCCCTGTTCTTTTGAGAACTGATCTCTTTTGTGCAAGAAATTTATCCCAGTGCAAGCTTCTATTAATTTAATACTATATTTCTACACATTAGAAAATACATCTAAGTTTTTTTTCATAAGTAAAGTTCATTAAGTGCTAGACAACGACATTTGGAATAGAAAGTTTGTAGCCAAAATTTTCCATATTGGAAAGAAAGGGTATTTTATGAAATTACCACGAATTCTCTAGGGATAATTTGTAGAAAATATGGGGAGAGATATTCAAGGTTGATCATAAAAGCTATAGCTGTAATAAAAAAAAGTAAGAGCAGAGAATTTTTTACAAATTTTCATCTCTACCTTGTTATAAAGGGACAAACATGCATTTGGGAATGCAATTCTCCCCTCTAGCTTGTTGCCAAATAATTATATGGAATGCTGTGTAATTATGTACATTCAAGGTTCTCCAAAAAGCTTGATTTATTCAGCATTGCAAAGACTGTGCTTTTCATTCTAAAAGGTCTTTGTTTCAATCCCCACTTACGTAATAGCTGCCATCTTGGCTGACATTTAAGTCTTGAACTAGATATAGTCAAGCTAAAAGTGTAAACTGTTTTAGCTTGAGTACAGGTTCCAGGGTTCTTTTGTTAGGGCTGAAATAAGCTCAGAGCATCTGCCAGCTGAGCACACAAGGAGGTCTGTAGCACACAATCTCAAAAGTGCTGTGAGCCCTCTGAACATAAATTTTGCTTGAACACAGTTTAACATACTATGAGCAGTCACAACTCCTATTGGTTTACACAAATGCAGGGTCGAAAATTGTTTCAGAAAATCATGACTACTGTCATCAACTCTGTTTTTCCTTTCTTTACAGCCATTGCTCATAGGTCAAATTCATCTCCCAGATAATGTTCCCAGAACTTAAATAACTGGTGCAAAATATTAAACTAAAAGTCAACGATGAATGGAGGTGTGAAATTTGTCCATGATTGTGATGCAAATGATGGATAATCAACAAAACTGCTGCTTTTTCAAAAATGTGTATCATCTTTGCAATGTTTTGTGAACAACTCTTTAAAGCAACAATGATCACTTATGTGCTTGTGTGCTTTGATGAGATTCAAAAGCTTGAGTACTCAGTAATTCTGTGGGATTTGCTGCGAACTCGTGACCTGTATATTGAAAACACAGCAGGTGCTAGTCTGCAAATGAGTAACATTTCCAAATTTACATCTCATGCAATTTCTGAAATTTCTGCATAGCAAAAAAGGGTACTTATTTAGATTTGCACAAACCTTTCTCCACCAGAGAAATCAAGGGTAGTATTTCTTTGTCAGCAAGTGTTCCAGTTTGAGCTCCTCAAGAAACACTACTAGCATCACCACAGACAATGGCTGAAAATCAGTAGGGAAAGTGAAGATGGGTACCAAATCAATCAATATAAAAGCTAAACAAAATATAAACAGAAACAAAATGAAGATTTTCAGTGAAGTTCATCTACATCAGAATAATTTTCCTATTATATCTTTTCACAGAAGAGATGGTAGAATGAATTACATCCAAATGTAAATGGATTAAAACCTTGAAACAATAAATTGTTTCAAATGATATCCAGACCTGACTTCTGCACATATTCTTATTAAAAGTATTTTAATTCTTATTTTAGTTTATATGAAAAAAAACTGTAAATATTTCTTTGTTATATTACGTTGTTCTTGTTCTCCATTTTGATCTCTCACAGAAGTTAAAGTGCTGAACTGATTTGTAAAAGCTGACTTGAGCATTTTTTCTCTACTGGAGTTCATTGTGGTCCCTGTTTGAAATGCAGCTATTCTGATGACTGAAGATTAGAACACATATGGGTATCAGAAGTAAGTACTTTGAAGAGAGAAGTACCCCAGGAAAGTCTCCTTTGGCAGACAGGCATGTAAAGTTAGTCAGTAGTTCAGTATTCCTACTGGATCCTTCAGACATGCAAAAGTCTGATCTATTCCCAGTACTTATGGACAACTTTTATGAATATGTTTGTTTAAAATGCTCCACCCTCTTCTAGAAATTAAAATTCTTCTCTTTCTTAAATATATTATAAATGACAGTATTATGTACCTGGGAATGGCACCATCAATTCATAGAATATAATTTATTATAAACTTTGGACACATTAAATGAGAAACTAGGCTGACAAAATTATTTGTAATGGAATGTTCTTAGATACATCTCTGATAACAATTACATGAGAAATAAAAAGTGGATAGAAAAGAATCAATGTTTTGGATTTGGTAGACTTTTGGGTTGCTATCAAATTAAACTTCATTCATTTAAAGGTAAAGTTCCTTAGCCAAAGAGTTATGCCAGAATTTTGTCCAACCTTTTTCTATGATATAATTGATGAGATTTTGCCAATATATAGGATTTGAAATAAATTTGCTGGTAGAAATAAGTATTATTTCCACTGCATAACTACACATGTGGTTCTCAATGACAACAATATTATAACTAATGTACTAGCAAACTGTATAAGACCTAACCATGATGCTTTTTATTTTCCAGGTGTCTGAACTCAGATAGATTCATAAATCATGAATGTTGGACTCTGGAGAGTTTCTTGGTAACTCTGTCATGTAATGATGCCTGGCAAGGTTAATTTTCTTTTTTAAATTCCACCCTTTAAATAGGAAACCCCTAGCACTCAAATCCAAGTACTACTTATTTAGATCTTGGCTACTATGAAAAGAACCGAGGCCACATTTTTTTGTGGCTAGCAGGGGTAGAAATTTCACAGATTTCACAGAAAATTCTGAGTTGTAAGGGACCCATAATGATCAGTGAGTCCAACTTTTAAGTGAGTGGCCTGTACAGGGATGTGGCCTGGGCTACAGCATGTCATCAGCATCATGCTCTCTCTCAGAAATTTGACTTTCCAGAGCTTTCTGCATGTTTTCATCAGACTTACCAGGGTACTATTCATGCAAGGGCTTTCTACAGTCATAAGGCTTAGGATCAGTGAGCAAAATACGCACCAAGCTGTGTGAGTTAAATGAGTAAAAGAAGTCCTGGGTTTAGCGATGTCAGTTTAAGGTGAGCTCTACATTTTTCCCCTTTTGTCCCTGCCTTAGTCTGGTCATACAGATCCCACGTCACAGAATATTGTTTAATGCTTTTCACAGTTATCTAAAATGTTATAGAAAGAAGCCCCTTAATTTCATGATGACTGGGAGAGAATATGGCACTTGCTTGTCCAAGTCTGTAAGTGGTTGTTAGAATACTCCTATTGTGTGGTTCTCCCTGCCAGTATGCACTGCTGTTTATCACCATGCCTCATCATCCTGAAGAGTCTGCAGGACAATAAATGGCCTGCCTGGCCACAGACTGCAAGCCAGACTGCAACATTGTCCTAGCAAATTTCAGAGGTGGCAGTCTTTCAATCAATATTACAGTTATTATTATGGAATAATTGTCATCCCTGCATGAAGTCAAGGGCCCTTCTTGCCTGGTATCTGGTCTCTGGAAATGACCAGCAGAAAAAAAAAGTCAAAATAAAAAGACAGGGCAAGTACAAAACTAATATTTTCCTTCTATAGAATTTCAGGTTCTAGCATTCTTCTCACAAACTTCCCAAGCAAGCTAAATTAATAGACAGTAATGTCTTTATCCTTCACAATTTTTTGTATATATTTTTGGCTTTAGCTACCACACCATAATATGGCAGTGAATTTCATAAAGGAATTACATGTTTTTAAAAATTGTTTTCAGTTGTCTTCATAATTATTTTTTTTGTTTCATTTTTACATTGTGTGAAATACTGAATCATTATTTCCTGGTTGCCTGCAAGACAATATTTCCATTCTCTTTTTATCCTGTCTTACATTCTTTCAGCTGTCAGACAAATAACTTTTAAAATACCTATATACAAAAATATCTTTCACCAGAAGATTTGCCAAAGAAACACTGACAAAATCTGGACTTTTAAGAGATAAGATAGTAATTTTCAGAGAGAAATGAATTCTCTATCAATTCAGTAGGCCTGCTGTTTTTCTGAAATGGAGCATGTTCTTTGCAAGTCTGTAAAAGGTAGTTTCTGAAACTGGATATTCTGAAGCCACTGTTTCTTGATCCATGTCTAACATTATATGATCTCACCATGCCAAAACAGTTCTATTGAATAAAAATTTCTGGTACAGAGGATATTGCAATAAGTGAAAGCAGTCATACTGTTCGAATTTGTTATATAGTACTCAAAAATAATTGCATTTGTCCCTTATCACATTCCTGTGCAGTCAAGTATTGATTAAAACTCTGCAACCCAAACGCTATGTATTGTCACATCTTTTTAGGACTATTTTAGATGGAAGAAACTTGGATTAAAAAAATAACCCAAAACAATAGACTTTCTTCTGCCTCTCTTACTGACTCCCTCCTAATATATCTATTCCAATTTTAATGATAATAGTTGCCTACGAGGAAGGAGGTCTCGTAGACCTGTGCTTTCTCAGACTTAAGAAAAGGTTAAAGGAAGATCTGTAAACGAGGTCATCTACAACTACATGGTTGGAGGCTCTAAAGAAAATGGAGCCAGACTATTCTTGGAGGTGCACATGGGAAGATGGAGAGACAATGGAGAGAAGCTGGAGCACAGGGAATTCTGAGTAGCTGTAAGGATAAACTCTAACCCAATGCCGACCAAAATGAAATGTTCGCAGAGCAACATCCTCAGAGATGCCTAAAACTTTGACAGGTCCTGGAATATTTGGTTTTAACTGGGTTTGCATTGACCTGCACTGCTCAGGTAATTTCCAAGCTCCATGATTGTATAGTTATGATTGTGCATGTCTCCTTGATGCAACTTCTGACCACAGCTGAGCTGTAAATGAGCTCCACATATTTTTATGTAACAGCAGGGGGTGACAGCCTCTTGTAGTTGTGGAATAATGATTTATATGATACATAAAAGATGTTCCTTACAAAAAAAAAAAAAAAAAAAAAAAAAAAAAGAAAAAAAAAGAACCCCCGTTTNAAGATGACCCCATGTTCTCATTACATCTAGGAGAAGAAAAGCATACACTTAGATGATTAGAATTTAACATAGATTCCAAAGGAAGGCCTGCAAAGGATTGAGGGGAAAGCAGCTTTTTTTATTCAAATGAATGTCTTAAGACACATAACACTGAGTCCAGTTCCAGGCTCCTCAGGCCAGGAGAGGTGTGCAACTCTTGGAGTATGTCCACTAGAAAGTAACAAAGATGGTGAGGGGGCAGGAGCATTTCTCTGAGGAGGAAAGGCTGAGGGAGCTGGGGCTGTTCAGCCTCAAGAAGAGACAGCTGAGAGGGGACCTCATCACTGTCTGTCAGGGTCTGCAGGAGGGGGTTGGAGGATGGACCAGGCTCTGCTCTGTGGGCCCAGAATGGGAGCAGAAGAAATTGATACACAAGAAGTTCAACCTGAGCATGAGGAAGAGCTTCTTTACTGTTCAGTTCACTTGAACAGATTGTCAAGAGAGGGCGTGGAGTATCCCTCACTGGGGGTATTCCAGAACCCTCTGGACACAATCCTGTGCCATGTGCTGCTGGAGCAGGGAGGTGGGACCAGATCACCCACTGTGGTCCTCTTCAACCTGATCCATTCTGGGATTTTGTGATTCATAGAGGGATAATTTAGAGTGGTCCGGACACGAAGAGTCCACATGAAATTTCCTTCAATCTAAGTTAATGACTTTGCATCAGCAAGTTATTTCCCTCTGTTTCTGTTGAAGCCCTGAATGGCTAACACCTACAGCAATGTCAGCTGTTCTTTTCAGGGACCATGGCTTGGAAAACTGCTTTGCAAAAGAGTTGCAATGTCTAAGCCAGTAAAATATTGCAAAAGACAGAAAAGAGAGCACAAAATGGGATTGCAAAGTGAGTTGTTTTTACCATAGAAACAGTAACATGTAGCAAAGAAGGAAAGAAGGAAAAATTGAACAGAAAATGAATGTATTTCAGTTAATATTTTAAATAAGAAAAAGGAAAAAATATAGGAACTCCTTTATGACTACTGAAAAATACTCTTTCACTCAATGGATTTGGATATCACACAATGGGCTATATAGTCAAAGCTAGTGAATGGCCTAGGATCAGTTTGCAGCATCAAGTGTTTCTGCATTTCATCAATTTCTGTTTATAATTATATTTTTTGACATATCACTGATATTTTACCTTCTCAGGATGAAGTTATCTGATAAATTGTCCTCCTTGTTTCCTGTCTTCAGGTCTCTCATATTCTAATTATCTATGTGTATGTTCAATTCAAACCAGCTACTTAAGAATAGGCAAATGTTACTTGCTGGTTGGCAAAATTTTTGTAGGAATCTGGTGAGGAAAGAGAGGAATAATATCAACAATACTTTCCAGGTAAAATTCTGCCCCTTCCAGATATCTACAGGCTGAGGGATTTGAGGAAGAAGGCACATGTATGACTCCATCAAAATCTTGATACATGTTCCCAACCTTGCCTATGTTTTGTTCCTCCCTAAAATAGAGTGGTGCACACACCCCTCCTGTATATATCCCTATTAGCTTCATCAGCTTTTGGATCTCAGAAACTTTTAATAAAGTCATGCAAGGCTCACAGTTTAAAAACAATAACTGACAATTATCCACTTAGGGGGTTAGAAAACTGCCTTGAGAATGTAAAGTACACTACCAATCATATCTTTGTTATTTAATGGAGAGCTACTGTAATTTAGTTGCTCCAACTGTCACGTAAAGGGCCACAGTAAATTCACTTGAGAAAAGAAGACCAAAGGCAGGATATATACCACTGGAATTGCTCTGAGGGTCCTAAATTTATATTTTCCTGTAATGCTAAAGAGGTTTTTCAACTCATTTTCCTCTCCAAAGCCTAAATTCTCCAGACTGAATAAACCATCACTCGTAAATCCACTTTGACAAACAAGGAGGCGAGTGTATGTACATGAAATATAGATTTAATAAATATTCTCCATATATAGGGAAGCCGCTGGTATGTGCAGAGCCTACTGGTGTTCTGTCTTTGGACTTTCCAAAAGGTGTGATTGGCAATGTGTCATTCATTCCGGTAAGACTCCTGACAACTGGATCTGTTACCACTTTTCAAGGTTTTGTTTTGTTTTGTGTTTTTTGTTTGCTTGTTTGTTTGTTTTGCTTTGTTTTGTTTTGGTTTTGGTTTTATTTTTTTTTCCTAGTAAACTAAAACTCTTAGAGGCTCATATTAATGAAAATAGTGGGGAGACTCTTCAGAATCAAAAGATTGATTGCAAGCTGCATTCAGTGAAGAAGGAAAGATTGAAATATTTCTTATATTAACCAGCATTTTTAGCTATGCTAGTTCCAAAGTTTTCTCAGCTTATTAACTCACAGGTCCACTTGTACCTATCAATTTTTAATGCAAGAATAAAATAATGTGGCCTTTTTGGACTGCTTTTGGAAGCTCTGTCAGCTCATTCTGTGTGTCTGTCTACCTAAGTTTGAGCCCAGAACCTCAATCATGGAACACTTTATTAAAGAAAAGAGAATGCAGCTCTTTCTTCTGCTCCAGACTGTAAGTGCTCAGCTGAGCTATTCAATAATACAGCACCTTTATTATTCACTGTATGATTTGCGCTTATATTATTACGCATTATTATCGCACAATTAATCATAGTGATGTTAGTGAGGAATAGGGAGAAATGAAGTTCTGAATAGACCTGTTTGAAAATATTATTTATACATTAGAAACTATTTTTTTATTATCATCTTATCAACATTTTTCAATAAAAAAAATCTTAAACAAATACTTGTGTTTGAAAGAGCTGAAAGATTATAGAAAATGACATTATATAATTGCTTTTAGATTTATAATTAAAATAATGACATTTTTGACCAAGGTGGGAATTTTTCTAATGGCAGGAAAGGGGAAAAAGATGGAAATCTTTCATTCTTCACTTAGTATTTAGAAAGCTTTAGCAATGTATTTCTTCTTTAATAATCTTGCCATCTTGTAACAGATGCAGGAGAGTTTAGTTTATGGAGCAATTTAATAAATAGGTCTGGAAACCAAATTTCTATCATTTTCTGTGGTTTTATTTGACATAGATCAACATTACTCTTATGCATATATTCCATCATAAATGCAATCCTATCTCAGTTACTCTTTAGAAATGGGTTACACTTTGTATGAAAGAAAGCAATTTTCCTTATTCCCATTTTATGTTAATTTCATTCAAATTCTACCTCAAAGGCCAGTATCCCCTTGTAAACAACCCACCACATCCTGGGATTAACGTGCAATTCAAGATGCACCAGTGTTTGCCTGTATATTAGAGTCAGAATATTTTAAAAATACCCCATTCTAATTACTCCTATGAAAGATTATTTATCTGTCTTGACTTTACAGAGCAGGGATTGCAGAAGAGGTTACCATTAATGTGAGGTACAATGAGGGCTAATCAGGAATGAGTAAAATTTATCACTTTGCAAGAGTAATGATGATTTGCCATCAGGATGCTATTGAATTTCGCCTTTCACTGCACTTTCAGTGTCAAAAAAAAAAGAGGTATAGAAATATGTTGTCTTATTAAGTAAACCAAGCACACGTCTGTAAAATAAATCTGTTTCCTGGAAAAAAAGGGCACCTAAAAAAAAAAGTCTTGCAACTCAATTTGTGTAGTATGAAGGACACTTATCTTATTCAGGAGACCATTTTTTTTCTCTCTGAATGTAGACATTAAAGATATTACNGTCCATTTTCTGTGTTACAAACATTAAACAACTTGTCTGCAGGTCAGTGATGATTTTTATTTTAGTGGGAGGTTATATTATGTTTTTCTGTGTAACTGATGAAAGCTTTCACTTATTTATTTATTTTCTTGAAACTTCAGTGTATGACCTAAAATCCTATATTTGCTTTAAAGGATTATGAATTTTGAAGACACCTGATATGATTAGGTTACTTTGATTTTTTTATATCAGAAAGATATAGAAATTTTTGGGGAATATATGATTAAAGCTACTGGGAAACTAAACCAACCAAATTATACAAACCTATTTTTGGAAGGAAGGATTAGTCTGGATAAATAAGAGATGATCAGCATTTTTTTAATTATTATTATATAAGAAATTAAAATTGAAAAATAATGAAACATCTCCCATCCTGAGTAATATTAAGAAGTCAGCATTTTGAGAGCTCTTTTCCTAATTTAAGATATGCAGACAAAACTGCCTTGTGTTTATGAAACTATTTAAACATTAATATTTTGTCTCACCTTCAGTACTTTTCTGCAATATTTCATCTAATTTTGAGTGAAAGCAATTTTTTATAGGAAATTTTCTATTTGGCAACATCAAAAAGCAACATTTGAAACATTTGTTTTCAAAAATGTACTTAACAAAGAAATTTCACCTGAATGCTAACTGTTCTTTACCAAGAAGAAAAATAGAACCAGAAGAACAGGAAAGATTCCCATTTTTTAAGACTGTAGAAAAAATGGTTTGCTAAATATCAAGCAAAGACTTATTACAGCATGCATTTTCCTAAGAAGACAACCCTCTGATATTATATTTAAAGCAAATGTGACAAGAAGAAGATGGTTTGATTTCTAGGACACAAAGTGTTAATATTCATTTGATATTGAGACTCTCTTCAAAGGAAAAATGGCATTTATCCTTTACTTTCAAGTTTATCAAACAAAGTAGGTAGTTCCTGTAAAATTCAAAGGAGAAGAATAGCATTTTGATTGATGTCAGGAAGCTCTTGTTTTGGATGGTATCAAGGCCAAATCATCATGTTGCTAAAAGCCTGGTTAGGCTATTGTCATGACTGAAGTATTAAGTCACTGTAAATGGTTTACTTAGCAAGGCATAGTAAATAACAACAACAATGATAATAAACCCATAAAAAATGTGCGATAAATTATGCTATGTCAAAGATCCTGTGATGTGAAAGTTCGTCCTGTATAAGAATAATTGGATTATATAGGTATTAAATTTTTTGTATTCATTAGATTTTTTATTTTAATCTACCTGTAGCCTGATATTTCATTATGGATCTTGGAAAACCATGTATGTATTTGTTAGAAACTACCTCTTTGATTCCCTGAAAGTCAAATACAGTATTTTTAGAGTCATCAGTTGTAAGCAAAATAACCATCTAAGGAAAGCCAAGAAGAATGTAAACTACCAAATTAATGTTATGTAATTCCTTTAATATGGTTCGACAACATAAGAAAAGAAAAGCTTCAGACTCAGATGCATGTGTTGGTGGTCGTCCAAGTCTTGTGAATATCTGACAATCATCAATAATGTTCAAGCACAAGTGTTGGACACAAGAGATCTTAGATTTCAGTAGGACATTTGATGGTAAGATAGTAGTGAATATTGCACTATTCTGTCTAGGTACCAGTGGTTTCTCTTAGCAGGTAGAAGAGAACATAGAGTGAGAATAACTGTAATGTAAATAGAAGTAGGTTTGAAAATACCTGGTTAATGCCTCTTCATCAGAGAAGATTAGGATAAGATATAGAAGCAGCACATTAAACACCCTATTCTGAAGTTCTCCATGTGTTTCTGCTGGAATTTTCCCTCTGGGGACAGTCATAAGTTCCAGGCCATAGGAGACAATAAGTTATTTCCAGCCTGCCCTATGCCATGGGCACACAGTTCAATCTCTATGTGAGGCTCTGCAGCTAAACTTCTTGACCAGTGCATCAGAGCTACTGAAGAACAAGGCAAATGAAACATATTGCTTGATAAATTTTATTCCTGATGGTTTCTTCTTTGGAAGTATGAAAACATGGTGAGTGGCTTTCTAAGGTTAGGAAGCAAATTGATTATGAACTGGAGTTTTGTCTACCAACAATTTTTAATATGTAATCTTGTCATGAGTGAACTAAAGTCATTAATAATACAGTAAGCAAAATGTGCTACAGTTAACCTTAAATTATAACTTACAAAGAGCGTTCTTGCAGTTTCTGCTATGATTTATGGCCTCAGTTTATTCTATGCAAATTCATGCACAGTTTCTAATAAGAGGGAGGAGGAAAGATAAAAGAGCCCTGAATATTTTATAAGCTTTTTCCACTTACCTTAATTTAGAAATATGAAGCTGAATATGTAAGTAGAGAATAATTACCTATTACTAATCTCCCACATAGTTTATCTATTTCAGACCTGAACATCCTGAGCAATGCAAAACATAACTGTTTTACTACCTGTACCACTGTAAATATGATAATTAGGTATACTTCAGTGCTAGTTTTTGCTGATACATGAGAAGATAGATGCTGTAATATAATCAGGCAGTGCTTCGCTATTGTTTTATATCCCTTTTAAAAATAATATGCCTGCTGTTCAGTATTTCATTCATTGGACACAGTAAAGTTAACTTTTAAGAGGATGATGCCCTAGATAAGTTCCTTGAGCATGCTTTTCCAGATGTGATCCTTAAATTTTAGAAATGGTGTAACAAATTTGGGATTGCTGTAGAAATCCTTGCAAACAGCAGCACCAGAACTCAGTATCTGTGCTCTGAAGCACAAGTTCTTCTGTACTCAGATCTCAGTCGTGGTCCTGACTCATAAAGGCACTTGGGTACCTTGGTTATATGTTAGGATAAAGCAGAGCAATGTGCCACAGAATCACAGAATCATTTAGGCTGGAAAGGACCTCCAGGATACTAGAGTCCAACCTGTGGCTGATCACTTTGTCGATTAAAGCATAGTACAGAGTGCCACATCCAGTCATTTCTTGAACAAATTCAGGGGTGGTGACTCTACTACTTCCCTGGGCAGCCCATCCCAATCTTTGACCATCCTTTCAGTGAAGAAATTCTTCCTGATGTCCAATCTGAACAGTTTGAGGTTACATCCCATTGTTCTGTTGAGAGTTCCTATAAAAGAGCAAAATGCAAATCCCTTTCCAGTCTGTTCCTCTTGTTTCTGAAATTTAATCAGAAAAAGGTGAGAAAGGAAGGAAGAACAGAAAGAGAGACGCTCCTGGTTCATCCACAATTACTATGAACCATCTTTATACTGAATTGTATTTTTCATTACTTAACAAACTAGAAAAAATATTTTCTTGTTATCTCCCCTTCCAGCTATCACAATAAATTTAGATCAAACCACAGAAGCCAAATAGACATCTTTCAATCAGAGAAGAAAAAAAATTCTTTTCCTGTAAATCATAATCTTGTGTTGCATTGTCACCCCTCTTCCAAACTGTTTGCCACTGATTGTTTTTCATGCACTTGCATATTTATTTAAAGCATAATAAGACCAAAAGCAATCTCCCAGGAGGATCTCAGGTGTGCAGTAGTGTTTAGCTTTTACTGGGGTCCTAAAAGATCAACAACTGTCTTTTCTGGTTTGAGTTTCATGGGCTAAGGTAGCACTGTTTGCCACACCTAGCTGCCACACCAACACAAGATTATGATTTACTTTGGGCAGCATTCTGATATTTAGATCCTGCCTAGGTCCTGATAGGTCCTCAAGGTGGATTTTCTCTTGCTTCTTTCATCTCTGAATCTGGAGCCAGGACTGTTTGGTTAAACATGGCTGGTGATGGTGATCTCTCAAAAGTCTGGATCATATCAAACTTAATTTTATTAAGGGAAAGGCAAGATCCCTCAGTTTGGAATTGCACTTACTGTGTCATGTGCCAAAACCAGGACCTACATCATCATTGTATTGGTGGCTGAGGGAGCTGGGGTGGTTCAGCATGGAGAAAAGGGGACTCAGAGGCAGCAGATCATTCTTTTCAACTATCTGAAGGAATAACCAGAGATAAGGCAAGAGGACATAAGGTCAATCTGCACCAGAGGAGGTTCAGCTTGGACATCAGGAAGAATTTCTTCACTGAAAGGCTGGTCAAGCATTGGAATGGGCTGCCCGGGAATGCAGTGGAGACACCATCCCTGAACTTGTTGAAGAAATGACTGGTCATAGCACTCAGTGCTAGAGTTTAGTTGAAGAAAGTCATGGTGTGTCACAGGGTGGACGTGATGATCCTGAAGGTCTTTTCCAGCCTTCATGATTCTATGATTTCATGATTTTTTCACAAGCGTTCAGATTACCAGAAGCCCCAAAGTATATGCACAGTTCAGTCAGTGAGGATGCAGTGTCATATTTTGAGCATTCCCCTTAATACTCTTAATGAATGTGTTCTTTTGTTTCAGGGGGAAGAATATATTTCAGTTTTGAGTCTTGAGTGAAATTTGAGGGGGAAAAAATCAAATCAAATCCAAATGATAAGATAATTTCATTCTCAGTATGTTCAGAAGTCAATGGATTTGTATAAAATAGTTTTGTTGAATGACAGCAATAGTTGGTTAGTGATCGGCAGATTTTCCCTGTGGCAAATTCATGTTTCAGTGGACAGATTACCAGTTACTGAAATTTTCCACTAATAGCAGAACCCAATCAGTTATCCTGGATATTTTATTTATGCCTTCACTCTATGGTGCAAGGCAAGGCAAGGCAAGG
>VZRX01004632.1:0-23889 GCA_013398075.1 Notiomystis cincta | reverse complement strand
AAGAAAGAAAGAAAGAAAAATCCCCCCAACACGTCCATTGATTGTTCTCTCCATTACTCTGTTTCAGCCTTCCTAATCGCACCTGCACGACCGCTCCCTCCCTGGTGCGGGAGAGGCCCCACCGCCGCGTTCCTCCCCTCCAGCCCCCGTTCCCGGCGGGATCGGTCCGTGCATCCCCACGCACTCACCTCCGGCGCGTGGCCGGGCAGCGCCAGCAGCAGCAGCAGGAGAGGGGGCAGCGGCGGGAGCGCGGCTGGGACACGCGGGGAGGAGGGAGCTGCGGCGGCCGCGGAAGATGCGCGTGTGTCCCCACGTCCTCAGGGCTCTGGCGTGGGGGTGTTGTCGCTACTGCTGCTACGGGGAGGATGCGGGAGGTGTCCCCACTCCTGCCCCCAGGCAGAGGGTGATGGGTGGGCTGTCATCTCCAGCCTCCAGTGAGAGGGCAGCAGCAGGTCCTCGCTGCCATCTAGCCCCCAAGAAAGGGGGAGGGATGTTTGTTCCACCTGTTCCCTGCAGTCCTTGGTTCGTGTGGTGTGGTAAGGACAGTCACACCCCTCTGCTCCCCCTGCCCCAGGCTCCCCGGCGCTGTGAGGTCTCTTAGAGCTCTAGAGCTGGACAACAGCTGCGCTGA
This sequence comes from Notiomystis cincta, assembly GCA_013398075.1. Lineage (NCBI taxonomy): Eukaryota > Metazoa > Chordata > Aves > Passeriformes > Notiomystidae > Notiomystis > Notiomystis cincta. The sequence continues at coordinate 23,258 of VZRX01004632.1, read as the reverse complement.
TGGAGGAAAGTGAGGGCTCCCTGCAAAGACAAGGTATTGGGAAAGGTGAGACAGGCTTAATAAGGCAGGAAGGATGAGAGTGCAATGCATTCATTCCTGGGGGTCTCCAAAAGCTGATGGATGGGTAAGTCTTTGCAAGAGCAAGATACGTCTCCACAAGGAGGTCTGTGAAGGAGCTCAGGAATGAAGGCCCTGTATTAACCTGTGGCACTCATCCTGTTAATTTTCACAGAGTTTTGGAAAGCTCACCTAGGCTCCAAGAACAGGTAACAGAGCAGGATTTACTAGCTTTCTGAGTAGTAGTCATGTAAAATCAAGGAGCTTAATTCCCTGAGAAATTACATGAAAGAAACTATCACTTGTAGGCATGGAAGGAGCCAGTGGGCAACTGGGTCTGAGATCTGACAGCCATCATCAAATGGAAAACAACTGGAAAGAACTCTACACATGTGAATTTAATAAATCAAACCTTCAGGGGTCTTATTGTCCCCCATGTTGCAGACCTTTCTTTCCCCCTTTCATCTTCTCACATTTAATAGCATGTAATGCACTGGGATGTCATGAATTCCTAACACTTATTTATGATCACATCCTCGAAAGTCCACTACTGCTTTTCTCATGAAAACCTTTTTCTTCCAGAGAAAGCACTGCAAGCCACTGTCAGTGAAAGCAAAGGGGAAAAAAAGGAGACAGAAATGTCATAGCAGAGTAACCTGACATTTCCAAAGAGTTTTGCAGGCACTTTCAATCCAAGCCAAGAAATCATTTGGGACAGAGAATTACAAACAGCTCTCTTTGCAGCTGGTCCAAGTGCGAATGTTTAAAAGGCAGCTTAGGCCCACAGACACTCCTAAGTCACTCCTGTCTGTTCCTAAAAAGCCAGGGCTGTGTGGAATTTGCGGAGGAGACCGAGGAGGGTTTTCCCCTATTGCCGAGGGGAGATCCCCGCCGCTCAGCATCCTTCCAGCCCCACTCGGGACGCGGCGGGCGCTGGCCATGGTGCTGAACCTCCGCCCGCCGGGCTGCCCTGGGCTCTGTTGAGCCGAAGGGATGCCCTGCCCTGCCTATTGACAAACAAGAATGAGAACATCTTGCCTGGTGTTTTCCTTTTCTTTCCCCTCTCCTCTTCCTATTCCTATTCTATTTATATTCCTATGCTTTCTATTTTTCTAATTTTTTTCCTATTTTCCAGTAAGATATAGGAACAAATTGCCCGGAGAAGTTGTGGTTGCCGCATCCCTAGATGTTTTTAAGGCCAGGTTGGATGGCCTGGTCTAGAGTAAGGTGTCCCTGCCCATGAGAAGGGTGTTGGAACCAGATGATCTTTAAGGTTCCTTCCAGCCCAAGACATTCTATGATTCTCTTCCAAAATTTTCAGCCTGGCATGTGGCTTGTCCACTCAGCCCACCTTTCTGTTAATAAGGGCACAGTTTTTATTTCAAGAACTAAAAAAGAAAGCAAATTATGGAATTAATGTCTCTAATCATATGATATTTGGTCCATTAAAAAGCACCACTGATGNATTATGGATTTGCCTAGTGTTAGACCCTTTTTAACTTCTAAGATGATGCAGCTGGGTCTGAAGATGAAGAAAGAATGGTGTTGTCTACCTTGATTTCATCAAGACTTACAACACAGTCACAGCATCATTCTTTTCAAGCTGGATTCTTAAGGTTTGACTTGGAGGATTATTGTGTGAGGCTGAATAACCAGCTGGGCTGGTCAGATTCTAAGAGTCTCAGGGAAGGACTTGTTTGTGCTCTTCCTGGAAGCTGGTTACAACAAGCGGAGATAGCCAGATCTCTGTCCTGGGATGTATCCTTTTTAAAATCTCTATCAATGACCTGGAAGGGAAGACAGAACATACTTTTTCAACTTTGCAGGGGCAGCAAACCAGGGGAGGATCAGGGGAAGAGCAGTTGGCATGCTTGGGAACGGGGCTGTCATTCAGAAAGTCCTGGACTTTGGAGGACTGGAGGTTGGAGGAATGAGTCAACAGGTGCCCTCTGGAATTGAACAAAGCTGCAAAGTCCTGCCCCGTGGAAGGAAGAACTCATTGCAGTGGTGCAGGCTGGACATGATAGACTGGGGAGCAGCCCTGCTGAAAAGATCCTAGGAGGCCTTGGTAGACAACAATCCAGATGTAAATTGATGGTGAGTCCTGGCAGTGATGAAAACTAGCAGTTTTTGTACTGTACTAACAGGAGTGGAGCTAGATACTGGAGGGAAGTAATTATTATTCCTTTCTACCAATCCCTTGTTAGACCACACATGGAATATTGTGATGCGACCAGTTTTTGGGCACCCAGTAAAAGAAAAGCAGTGATGAACTTGGGCGAGTCAGCTGGAAGGCCACCAAAACAGGGACATGGAGCACATGTTGTGTGAGGGAAGACAGATAAAAACAGGCTTGATCAGCTCAGAAAAGAGTAGTTTTGGGGGGCACCTAACAGCAGCCTTTCCATATCTTGGAGGAGATTGTCAGGAAGACAGAGCCAGACTATTCACAATGATTCATAATGGGAGGGCAAGAAACACTAGACATCAGATGAAAAAAGAGAGGGATGGTCTTTCAAGAGTCTGGAAGAGCATAATTTACATAACATAAATTTTTGGGCTAGGGTATTCTGGTTTTTGGCACTTTCTTTTATTTGGACATGGCATTCTCTTAGTATTGTAAATCAGTATTTCAGTCCAAAAAAAGTGTTGCTTATAAAATCTGAGGCAGCACTGGAACACACAACTTGAATCAGATGCTTTCTTTCTTTCTTTCTCTTTCTTTCTTTCTTTCTTTCTCTCTTTCTCTCTTTCTTTCTCTCTCTCTTTCTCTCTCTCTTTCTCTCTCTCTTTCTCTCTCTCTTTCTCTCTCTCTTTCTCTCTCTCTTTCTCTCTCTCTTTCTCTCTCTCTTTCTCTCTCTCTTTCTCTCTCTCTTTCTCTCTCTCTTTCTCTCTCTCTTTCTCTCTCTCTTTCTCTCTCTCTTTCTCTCTCTCTTTCTCTCTCTCTTTCTCTCTCTCTTTCTCTCTCTCTTTCTCTCTCTCTTTCTCTCTCTCTTTCTCTCTCTCTTTCTCTCTCTCTTTCTCTCTCTCTTTCTCTCTCTCTTTCTCTCTCTCTTTCTCTCTCTCTTTCTCTCTCTCTTTCTCTCTCTCTTTCTCTCTCTCTTTCTCTCTCTCTTTCTCTCTTTCTTTCTTTCTCTTTCTTTCCTTTCAAATATAACAAACAAAAGGAAAAGTAGTGACTTCAAGAAAAATGTTTTTATTTGAGTTTTGACATTTGGGCAATCAAGTGTCAAATTGTTTTTGTTTCTAGAACAGGATAATTTTAAAAATTCTACTTTACCAGGCTGGGTATGCTGTGCAAAATTGACGACACGCTTACAACATTAACTTCACCAAAGAGTGGATTTGATTTCATCCTGTTGATTGGTTTCTGACCAGAACTCAAATATATTTTCCAGGAGTACAGAAATAAATTCTCAAAACACAGTTGGAACTTCCAGTGACCTTTTAGAGTCATTTTTGTGCCAGAGATTTGACTGTGCAAAGTACCCAGCATTCTTGCCCTAGTTCAGCAAAGCGTGTAATACCTGTTTAACTTCAGCCTCAGACTCCTGTGCTGTTCTGGGTCAGGGCCAAAGGGGCACTGTGCTAAAAATCCATCCCAAAGGTATGCTTTACACAGATTAAAAAAATAGGCAGCCTTTTCAGTGGCTCTCCTCACTTCCATTTTCAAAGTAATTTTAAAATAAATAAGTAAACAAATAAAATGAGCCATCCTTCTCCAGCTATATGACAAAAGCATTATGTGAAGCTTTCTCTGTATGGACTGACTCTAAGTCTTGTACTCTCACATGGAGAGGCTAATAAAGGGGCACAGAGACAAGTTATAGTGATGTTGCTGGGAGTGTGACACTGAATTTTTGCAGCAGTGTCTCGTCCCAAGAGGTAACATAATTTTATGCTTTATTAGCAGCTATTTAGTTTTAGTCTGGATTTTTATGATACACCTCAGCATTGTAATTTTGTAAGAAAAAACTAGAAGTCATCTTTTTGGTCAGCTTAGTTCATAGCTTCATTAATAGACAAGTTTGTAGTAGATTTCCTCAGATAGTAGATACATAAATATAAAAATTAAAGCTGTCACCTCTAGCACATGCACATAAATACCTTGCTTCTGTGCAATGCAGATATATGCTGTGGAGTTGCAAAGAGCAGGAGTGCAAAGTGCTCCTGCAGCACTTGAACAAGACAATAAGGATTTTGGAGCCGTGAGAATGATGTACAGGCTGCTGTTTATTCCTCTGTTTACAGCTAAACACCACTAGATGTCTCCTGCTGCCAGCCCTGCAGCGACAGCCACAGCTGGGGTGCTGCTACAGAGCCTCTCCGTGCAGTTATAGCCTGAAAACCACTGAAAACCACGGCATTGCTGCCTGGAGAAGGTTCCAGGGAGACTTTATGATGGCTTTCCAGTACTTCCAGGGGATGTATAGGAAAGATGGGGACAGATGTTTTAGCAGACCCTAATGCAAGAGGACAAGGAGTAAGGGTTTTAAGCTTAAAGAGAGTGGTTTGAGTCTAGATATACAGAAGAAAGTTTTTATGTTGAGGGTGGTGCCTAGATTGGTGGTGGATGCTCTATCCTCAGAAACATTCAAGGTCAGGCTGGACAAGGCTCTGAGTAACTCGATCTGGTTAAAGATGTCCCTGCCCATGGCAAGGGACTTTGACCAGATGGTCTTTACAGGTCTGTGCCAACCCAAAGTATTCCACAATTCTATGAGTATTTTTGCTTTGCTGAAAAATGCTATATGACATTTTTTAGAAAAAGATGTGATTGCAATATGTCCTAAACACCTGTGCAGAGCTATTGGCAGTTTCCAATTTTTCTTCTACTTCACCTTTCTGCTCACCATTATCTCTTTGGGGACAAGAGAAATTAGAGGATGAAAGTTCTGGTATTTGGCAAAGGATTGGTCAAGCTCAGATCTTTGAAGCGTTCTCTATCCCTGAACATCATAGAATCATGGAATGGCCTGTGTTGGAAGGTATCTTAAAGATCATGTAGTTCTAACCCTCCTTCTATGGGCAGGGCCAATTTCCACTGGACCAGGTTGCTCAAAGTCCCATCCAACCTGGACTTGAACACTTCCAGGGATGGGGCATCCACAGCTTCTCTGGGCAACTTGTGCCAGTATCTCACCACTCCCACAGTAAAGAATTTTCCCCTAATATTAAATCTGAGCTTTCCATGCTGACTGTCATGTCTTGTCTTTACACCTGCAAAACTGTTTGGTGTCTTTTGCAAGCTGGAATTTAGATCAGAGCTTGAGCAAGCTTGCTAAGGGGTTTAAATGGCCTTGTCATTACATGAGCTCACAGTCTCTACAGAAATACCTGTGAATTTATAAAAACAATCTGCTATATAGTGAATGGAAGAGGACAGACACATGGCCTGAACAGCTCCTAAGCACATCTTAAGGGAGGACAAGAGAGTTTTTTGTGCCCAATGAGAGTGTTTGTGAATAGAGAATTATGTTTTTTCTTATTTACCACTACAAAACCTTATCTGCTCAAGTACCTGAGAGATGCAAATACTGCCAAGTACAAATGAAATCTTAGCTAATAACTGCTCTGAGGACATTAGTCTGAATGATACACAAATTGCAATTCGATTCTTTCACCACATGCCTCCTGTCTTAAAAAAGTGAGCCCAGAAAGAAGTTTCCTTACAGTTTGTCTAAACTGCCACTGACATTCCCTTTTTCCCTAATCAGAGATTGCATATTAGATAAAGCTTGTCACTATGCCAACCCACTTAGAAAGGTCTTGGACAGGAAATAGAGCCATTGAGGGATAGAAGTTCATGAGAAAGAGTTTCCAACATTTTTCCATCTGACAGGAAACTACAGTTACCACAAAGGACTTCTTGACGTATTCACTCCAAAACGTGGGTCAATAGTTAGACACTCAGCTCGTGACTCAGGCATGAAAAATGTAAAACATCTGGCTCAAATCTATGCTATGAACAGAGAGATTCATGACTTTAAGCTGAAGGCTCATTGGATCCACTTTTAAAGACAATTAATTTTATCTGAAAAACAACTGTGTAGGAACATTCTGCAATATTCCAGTTGTTCGGACTGAACCAGTGAAATGCCTTCCTTTCATCAACAACAAATGGAGTAATTGCAGAATATGGCATTATTCTGAATTATCCAAAAATATAAAATGGTCTTTATTTTTGCATTTTTTAAGTAAGTCTGAAATGTTGATCGTGCAGACAAATGGGTAATATCCAAACCAGACCTCAGAAGATAATCACAGAAATCCACAGAGATGGATACAGATCTGGCACAATAAAATCACATCCATTTTATTGATACTTGGCTAGTTCAGAGCATAGCAAGGCAGGCTCACATCTGCCTGTATGAGTCTGTGCAGACATGTCCACAAATTCCAGCTTCGTGCCTAATTCTCTCACTTGCACCAAGGGTGACGCAGGAACACGTTGCTGCTACCATTCCTCACCATCACTCAGACACCAACAAAGGAATGCAATGGAGCAACTTTATTGTCTCCCTGTGTTCAAGGCTGATTCACAGCCACATAATTGTGATTCTGAGACATCTGGAGGAACACCTTGGAATGGTCAGTCCCTATCTCCATTTCTTTTTGTGACCATGCAGCATAGGAAGAGATGTCTGTAGTGGGGACTGGAGTGCAGTGGTAGTGTGATTTTTAATTACTGATGTATTCTTCTATACAGAATCAACCAGCTTTTTAATAACCAACTCTCAATTACTGGAAGAAATATTCACAAAGTATAGAGATACAATAGGTAGTGAATTTTAGACCATTACTGTAGACATCTTGTGAGCCTAGTTTTATATGGCATGGTTTTGTTTGGAATTCCAAGGTCTTTAGCATATATCTTTGAGCAAATCCATGTCCCATTGCTTCTGATTCTCACTAAACCCCTTTTCACAGGGGATGTCTTCAATGGCTTTCCCAGTCCTGGAGATAGTAATGTCTTTCTTACATTAGTTACCTTTCATTTCTTTAAAAACTGGGAGTAGTGCTGAGTCTGGGGGAGCAGAAGGGCTCATTCAGTACCGGGCTCTGTGCTGATTAGAGGGCAACACATAATGCAAACAATAAATTAAGACAAACTCAGGAAGTGGCTTTAAATGTGTATTTTGTTCAGGACAAAAATATTCCCATGGGAACCAGTGCATCAGCTGCTTCCAGCCTGACAAGGAAACATAATTTGGATGGAAACAGGTGGAATTCTTCCCAGCATGAGAGTAATTTTTTCTCTGGCTTCCCTTACAGACTTTGGTAGACATCCTAATGCAACACACACTATTCTTTTTAGTTCTTTGTTTTGCTCAAAACCCAATCAAATGGGCAACATGCAGGATGACTAAGCTGGTGAACAGAACTGTATTTTTCAAGGTTGTTGATTTTGGCTGGAAATCTTGGTTTTGTCTCTTTACTCTAATAAAATACAGATGGATAACTTGGGCTGCAGATAACCTTTTCTCTTCCAGGAAAAAAAAAAGGATAATTTTATACCTCTGTGGATCATGAGTGCTCTTCCTACAGATGGGGAGAAGGATCAAGTAAAAACAATATTATTTAGTCACTCTGAGTAGTCAAAATTTGATAAAAAACTTGAAAATCAGATTACAGTCTGAGTTCATGAAATATCAAGAATGTCTGATTTTTCATTTCAGGTGACTTACAGGCACTGGAGAGGCAAACAAATCCTGCTGGAGAAATATATTAAATAAAATTAAGTTTATTGTGCTCCTTTGATGCGTCCACCACTGTTCCCCTAATACTGTTTCTGCCAAGGTCCCATCATTACTACACAGAATCTGGGAATAGTATAGGTGCTACAGCACAGTACAGGTGAAATTTAATCAAAAATATCCAACACACCAAGACAGCCTGACTGCTAGAGGCAGGAGTCTCCCTTCTGCTGACTAGCTTGGGGTTAGCCCTGCCAGAAGCTTGTTTCTTTATTGATTTTTCATATGTGCTTTTTTTCTCCCAGGCAAGAGAAGCAAGCAACATCCTGTGCTCAGGTATTTCTGAGAGAAACAGAAGGGGGAGACTTGCACCATGAAGCTACTCATACTTGTGGCTTCTGTATCTTTCTCCTGCTGTCCAGGCTGTCCCTGAAATGCAAAAGAGCAAAAGCCCTGAGTCTTCTCATTAAATTAATTTTCTCTAAGGTTTGATGAGTAGTGGCATATGAATGGTAAAAGCTGAGAGTGCTATTATGTGAGGTTCCTTCATTAGGTGGAGAAGAAGGAGCAGGAAGTGTTGGTACCTAACACATCCTGTACTGAACTCTCCAGGAGCAGAGTCACATCTTTTATGGAGTTTCCTTGGCTGAAGCTTTTCAAAGAAATGATCTTCCCATGAAGGAGAATGTCTCTTCTGAGGCTTGTGTCACCTCAAAGTGCCTTGAGGTTGTTGTACCAGTCAAGGTTTCCCTTTGCTTCCAAAGGTATTTGTTTTGCCTGACTGAGATATTGGAAACATTTGTGAACTGTGAGTATTTTCACAGAGGGCAGGAAAAACATTTCCTGGCCAGCCTTAATATATCACATGGCTTGAGGTGAACTCTGTCTCAAAAATCCTCTAGCCTGCAAACATCCAAAGTGGAGAAAACGAGCTCTTCTGATCCAGTTTTATAGGTGACAGAGGCAGATTTTGAAAAACTTACCTGAGATGATGCATCAATGCAGCATTTCACAGGCTGCCGGGTGCTTTTGAAGGCTATCCCAAATTTACATGTAGACTAGCTCAGGAATGGCCCAGCCTATCTGATGGGTGATGTACATGGCACATGGGCAGCAGATGGGGAAATATCTGGGTGCATTGTGCTTACAGCTGGCCCCATATCTGCCCACAAAGTGTAGCATGGATCCTCTGTGACAGTCAGAATTGGAACTCCAGCTCATTCCCATATAAATGATATGGATCATGAGCTATACTTAAAATTCAGTAGAAGAAAGTTTTTTCCAATTTATAAAAATGTTCACAGTTTCACCAATCTCAGGATGAAACCAACACCTTCAAAGGTATGACAGGGAAAAATAAAAGAATAAAAGCAGCTGCCATGGAAAGCATTTAATTTCCTGGGTCTTCTACTGTGCATATGGGAAGCCTTTCTTCTTTATTTGAAAAACACATGGGTAAAATATGTATTTATATGTATAAATTTATATTTATAAACATAAGTCTCCTTCCCAACACAGCTGAAGTTGCAGTTGTGGGGATGCTGATACCTAAAGCTAAGGCTGTTTTGGCAAAGAATGTCATCTCTGGATAAAAATGCTCTTGCAGAACTTTTTTTCCAGAATAAATATATAAACCAGATAAATCTCTAGTGAAATTCTCCTGAAATTACATCAGAGATTAAATTTTGTTCTTCTGTGTTAACAGCTTTCTTGCAAGTGTTGGCTTCTTCTAAAGGCAGAAAGACAGAAAAACTGTTTACCATATGGATTGCCTCTAGCATAATGGTATTATAAAGGCTGGCATTGGAGGTGTTTGCTCTGAGGACAACACATCTTGATCTGGGTTGGTGGGTCCTTGTGTCTGTTGTGCAGCTTTCTCAGGGATGTTGTGGAAAACCCCACAGATAAGCACAGAGTATGGCTAAATGAATAAAAACCACAGTTATGATGGAAGGAAGACACAAACCCCATCCAAAGCTCCTATTTTACATTTCTATAACACAGGCAGTCTAGCACTGCAGCCTGAACTGCCAGGAAATCAGGTTTCTCTCCAGTCTTCTCTATGGTCATGGTTGCCACAGAGAAACTCTGTCCTTTGCATAATAAAAAGATTATCCACAAGTGTTGTGGTGTGATAAAAAATCTCTGGTGTTGCCTGCCTTTGTTCTCACCTGACTCCATCCTTCAGCTCTGACCTTGGATGTCTCATTAAATAGGTCTTCTCACTTGAGAAGCTCCCAAGAAGGACATTCATCCAAAGCCTTGAGGTCTTATTCCCTTGCCAAGGCTTGTCCCATCCCAGCAGTCCTAGCAATTCATCTTGAGCATGATCTGCCCAGCTGCTTTTCTCTCACAAGCAACAAATGTTCAAATATAATTCTAAGTCTCATTCTCACAGGGACTCAGGCCAATCCACATTGTATCAGGCTGTAAAGCAGACTCTCCAGAAGTTTACATCCTCATATCAAGATGTTCTGGACAAACATGACACAGTTTCAGCTTTGAAAGATGCTCTTCATATTGAAGGCAATTTTGCTTTTCATTGTGGCCATTATTAATTCAGTCTGCATTTGCATTTTTCTGCTTTTGAGATTGTTGGTGAATGCTGGTTGTGACAATTAGCATCTGGTATTTTGGTATTGTGGTGTGCTTGCTTTTATGGTACATGGATGGGAGCTAGTTGCATTTTACAGAGCTCCTTGTTGCAAAATTGAGGGGTATAAACAGGATTGAGGGAAATGGTATGCCAGTCTCTTCTGCCTAATTCACTGCATTGTGTAACAGTGCCATGAACTGGGAATGTGTGTTTCAGGACTCCTAGAAGACTTTGGGGTTTACAATCATAATTAACATCCATCTGTGATGGTTGGGTTGGTCCTTCAGCATCATCTTGGACGATTTTTTTCTCAAAGGCAACAGTGTTACCTGTGTAATTCCAATGGTATGGTTTTTCCATCTACAGAAACTGAAATCTCTTAGTTGATGAAACATTGGCAAGGCTTGGCAGATCCTTGGGCATCCTCTGGGCATGAAACAGTACTCTGGTTGGCTGCAGTGTGACTGGGAGCTATGGAGATATGGAAGCTCGTATTTTGCAGGATTTATTTCCAGCAAATATATTTTGCAGCAAATATTGCAACGTTTGAACTTGGTAGTAAAACATTTAGAGTCAGCATCTCACCTATATTCCCATCCTATAAATTCTGATGAATTAATGACATTTTTTTTAGTTAATGATCTCCCATCAGGGATAAAATCAACATCTGGAGTTTGTAATGAAAAATGAGAGTGAGATAATCAGAATAATCCATAACCTTGGGACACTTTCCTCAGACTGGATGGAATGACCTAAATATAAACTCTGTTAAAACAAAAAAAGGGCACTAGATAAAAGTCTGACTTTGGGAGAGTTGAAGCTTACAAGATACTCTTCATGTCCAGATACATTGTGTGGTCAATCTGTTGTTCTGGGTCAATTATCAATCAGGTTTGACCAGTGATCCCATGCTGAAGTTTGAGAAGAAGTTTATCAAAAATTTTGAGAGATTTTTGGTATTTGATAGCAGACATGCAAAAAAAGTTCATACCAGCAGGTTTTTCCAGTCCTCAGATCGTAACAGGATCAGAACTGGGTAATTACTGACTTGTTTGAGTTCTGTCCCTGTGTGCTGCCTAAAAAAACCAAAAAAACACCAAACCAAACCAAACCAAACCAAACCAAACCAAACCAACCCAACCCAACCCAACCCAACCCAATCTTTGTTTTACTCATGGATAGGATTTTGCAGACTGCAAATAGCACAGGGACTTGAGATCAGCAATGATAAAAACTCATGAAGGGACTGGCTGCCCACACTGCTGTACAACTCCCTGAGGAGAGCTCGAGCATTTGTTATGTTGTATTTTTCATTGTGTTTGCTTAATGTGAGGACCAGCTGCCTTTAAGTGGCACAATTAATTTCTAAAGATGTAAGGCTATGCTGGTTAAGCTACACTGTCATAAAATTAATAAACACAGTCTGCATGCAAAATGCATTTCTCCCCAAATATTTTGTTGAGTTTTCTTGTAGACAGGTATGTTTAGCATCATCAGTGGCCACACTTCTGCTTTTTAAATCATTTCCTAAAGCTTCGTCTCACATAAATAAGTAAAATGGACTGTATGACTCATAAGTGAAAAGAAACACATGTATATTTATGTAGCAAAGTTCAACGAACTTCAGTTTTAACTGTCAAGTACTCGTTATAGAAAGCAACCCTACCCCAGGAGGCTTCCTGCTGCAAGTTTAATTGAAGATTTCTGACAATTTGTTCCCTGAGTGGAGTACAGCAAGTTCTGTTCGTTTCTCCTGTCCCTTTAACACTGACTTCTGTGCATTTCCCGTGTGAAGTCATCCAAACAGATTTGCAAACTCTCTTGTTTTCACACAAAGATAGTGCCCTGGGGTCCTGGCTCCTACATGAGACAAACACCCACCAGTGCTTCCAAATCTGAGGAGCTTGCTATGCTCTCTGTCAGATCACTGACACACTTGGTGGCCCCAGCTGAGACTGCACCAGGTGCTTTACAAGCAGAAAAAGAAAGACAGCCTGTCAGATAAAAAGGTGGTGGAAAGGGGGAGTGATGCTCAGAGGTACAGTGAGATTACATGGCTGGCTGATGGCCACCCCTTAACAGGACTGTGAATAACACCCATTCTGTGATAAAGGCAGCAAATCTCCTCTTGCAGTCCACCAAAACTCTTGTAAAAATGTCACAAATGCAAACACAAATGATTGAAGACGAATGTCTCCTGTGCTTGCATTGGGAAATGACAGCCTGCTCTCTTCTTTTGTTCCACAGTTCCTGTTCTTGTATGCCAGATCACAGTGAACCACAGCAGTGAGCCCATTTAGTGACTCTTGAGTGAAAATAAAAATGATTTTTCATTTCATGAAGTTGTCATCAGAAAGGATGTATGTACTTAGAAGACAGAAAATCTGCTAGGCTGCCTGAAGGCTTATGCCAGGATGCAGCCCACTGTGTGCTCCCTGTGCTGACTTCAGTTTTCTGAACATGGTCTGATGATTGAGTGGGCTCAGGAACTCCCTCTGAAATGACAGGAGGGTGGGAACAAGTGATACTCAGGCGTGTCAAGCTCATCTGCTATTGTCATCGTGATTCCTATGGTGCCAAGTCTGTCTGATGTTGGACAATGCAGGCTAAATTCACCCATGATGTAACTCTGCCAAAGGCCAACAGAGCTCTGCCACTGGAGGGATTAGTCCCTCCTAAATCTTTTTCAGAGCGTTGGATGTGGTGCAGCTGATGTGTTAATGACTCCCGACATGTGCTGCAGGACTGTTTCTGCAGAGCAGCTCACAGGCAATCTCTCATACAGCTCAATTGCTATTAATTTACATTACTGGAGGTGGTGTGCATTTCCCACATGTCATCTTGAAAACAGACCCCCCAAAAAAGCTTTACCAATGGAGCAGATCACAATGGGAAGCAGCTGATCCACACAGCCTCCCAGTGAGGGTAATCCCAGCTCCAGCAGTAGAAAAGTAAACAGAGGGGCTGGCAGGTATCTGGACGTGGATGGTGCTAAAAGAGGGCAGGAGACCTGCAGGCTGCTTGGTAGCAAGGAAGAGAAAGCTGCTGAGGAATGGAGTAAATGAGCTGCTTCCTTCCTCAAGGACATGGCCTAGCTGTATAGAATCTCCAGCAGAGCCTGTCTGGACACTTGATGATGTAAACCTCATATAGGGACCATTGCTCTGAAAGGCTGGATTTATGATCTGGATGGAAATGACAGTGTGTAAAGTATTTGTCACTTTTCCTTTTGTGGAGAAGCAGAGTATCATGGTTTAACCCCAGCTGGCAGCTCAGCCCTCCTCAGTTGCTTGCTCATCCTCCCCTGGTGGGATGGAGAAGAGAATTGGAAGAGTTAAAGTAAGAAGACTCATGGGTTGAGATAAAGAGAGTTTAATAGGCAAAGAAAAAGCAAAACAAGAGTTCATTCACCACTTTCCATGGGCAGGCAGGTGTTCAGCCATTCCCAGGACAGCAAGGCTCCATCACACATGACNAGTTTAATTGAAGATTTCTGACAATTTGTTCCCTGAGTGGAGTACAGCAAGTTCTGTTCGTTTCTCCTGTCCCTTTAACACTGACTTCTGTGCATTTCCCGTGTGAAGTCATCCAAACAGATTTGCAAACTCTCTTGTTTTCACACAAAGATAGTGCCCTGGGGTCCTGGCTCCTACATGAGACAAACACCCACCAGTGCTTCCAAATCTGAGGAGCTTGCTATGCTCTCTGTCAGATCACTGACACACTTGGTGGCCCCAGCTGAGACTGCACCAGGTGCTTTACAAGCAGAAAAAGAAAGACAGCCTGTCAGATAAAAAGGTGGTGGAAAGGGGGAGTGATGCTCAGAGGTACAGTGAGATTACATGGCTGGCTGATGGCCACCCCTTAACAGGACTGTGAATAACACCCATTCTGTGATAAAGGCAGCAAATCTCCTCTTGCAGTCCACCAAAACTCTTGTAAAAATGTCACAAATGCAAACACAAATGATTGAAGACGAATGTCTCCTGTGCTTGCATTGGGAAATGACAGCCTGCTCTCTTCTTTTGTTCCACAGTTCCTGTTCTTGTATGCCAGATCACAGTGAACCACAGCAGTGAGCCCATTTAGTGACTCTTGAGTGAAAATAAAAATGATTTTTCATTTCATGAAGTTGTCATCAGAAAGGATGTATGTACTTAGAAGACAGAAAATCTGCTAGGCTGCCTGAAGGCTTATGCCAGGATGCAGCCCACTGTGTGCTCCCTGTGCTGACTTCAGTTTTCTGAACATGGTCTGATGATTGAGTGGGCTCAGGAACTCCCTCTGAAATGACAGGAGGGTGGGAACAAGTGATACTCAGGCGTGTCAAGCTCATCTGCTATTGTCATCGTGATTCCTATGGTGCCAAGTCTGTCTGATGTTGGACAATGCAGGCTAAATTCACCCATGATGTAACTCTGCCAAAGGCCAACAGAGCTCTGCCACTGGAGGGATTAGTCCCTCCTAAATCTTTTTCAGAGCGTTGGATGTGGTGCAGCTGATGTGTTAATGACTCCCGACATGTGCTGCAGGACTGTTTCTGCAGAGCAGCTCACAGGCAATCTCTCATACAGCTCAATTGCTATTAATTTACATTACTGGAGGTGGTGTGCATTTCCCACATGTCATCTTGAAAACAGACCCCCCAAAAAAGCTTTACTAATGGAGCAGATCACAATGGGAAGCAGCTGATCCACACAGCCTCCCAGTGAGGGTAATCCCAGCTCCAGCAGTAGAAAAGTAAACAGAGGGGCTGGCTGAATGTGGGACGTGGATGGTGCTAAAAGAGGGCAGGAGACCTGCAGGCTGCTTGGTAGCAAGGAAGAGAAAGCTGCTGAGGAATGGAGTAAATGAGCTGCTTCCTTCCTCAAGGACATGGCCTAGCTGTATAGAATCTCCAGCAGAGCCTGTCTGGACACTTGATGATGTAAACCTCATATAGGGACCATTGCTCTGAAAGGCTGGATTTATGATCTGGATGGAAATGACAGTGTGTAAAGTATTTGTCACTTTTCCTTTTGTGGAGAAGCGGAGTATCATGGTTNCTTTTCCTTTTGTGGAGAAGCAGAGTATCATGGTTTAACCCCAGCTGGCAGCTCAGCCCTCCTCAGTTGCTTGCTCATCCTCCCCTGGTGGGATGGAGAAGAGAATTGGAAGAGTTAAAGTAAGAAGACTCATGGGTTGAGATAAAGAGAGTTTAATAGGCAAAGAAAAAGCAAAACAAGAGTTCATTCACCACTTTCCATGGGCAGGCAGGTGTTCAGCCATTCCCAGGACAGCAAGGCTCCATCACACATGACTTGGGAAGAAAAATGTCATAACTCTGAATGTCCCACACTTTCTCCTTCTCCCCAGCTTTATCTGCCAAATATGATGTCATATGGTCTGGGTTGTCCCTTTGGTCAGTCAGGGTCAGCTGTTTGGCTGTGTTCCCTCCCAGCAACTTGTGCATCCCCACCATGTTGTTGGTGGGATGGGTGAGGAGCAGAAAAGGCCTCAGCTCTGTGTAAATCCTGCTGAGCAGTAGCTAAAACATCCCTGAATTATCAACACTGTTTCCAGCACAAATCCAAATCGTAGCCCCATGCCAGCTACTATAGAAAAAACGATCCCAGCCCAAACCAGCACACAGTGCTTAAGCATGAGCTGGGGAAGCCTGTTTTTGGAAATACACCACAGGAAGTGAAGAGATTAAGACTTAATTAACACCATTGTAGGACATGTGTGAAACTTGACCAGAAGCACCTGCTACAATACCCGTTATTCATGTGAAAGAAATACTAATTTTCCTGGAGCACAGACTGTACACTGGGACATATGGGGAATGCAGACCCTGAGATGGTTTGCCTTGTGAATACACTTTTTCAAGCCAATCTGAAAAGTCAGTCCTGCACCTCCAATTCCCTCCCCTCATTGTGCTGTGCTAAGCCAGCCCATGACTCTGGTGACACCCTAAATTCTCCCACCTTTGCGCTCCTCCATGGAGGCAGGGTACAGGCAGGCACGGGCTCTGCCTCCTCCCCAGGGTTTTTATCAGTGCTGTGTGGTTTCCAGCAGCTGCCAAGAGCGAGGGACCCTGGCTGCTCGCACGGCTGTGGGCCCGGGTGGCTTCTGTGGGACAGCCGTGACACCTAGTGGTGACACACGCCAGGTCCCGGGCAGCCAGCGCCTGCCCCCGCCGCCCGCCCTCGGAGACAGCTCACAGGTCTTCAGAGCCCACGAGGTATAAGGAAAGGGCATCAGCCTTCTCTAAGAGCACCAGTGGGAGCGCCAGAACACATTCTCAAAGGAACTCGGCTATTTAAGGAAGTTTTTCTCTGCTCTGACTCCCTGCCAACTTTTTGAGGAATGCTGTTTCCCAGTGTCACCCTCCTGATTCACACTCCAGCAGTCTCTCTGAGCCAGCCCCCTGGCACTGGGCATGTGGCAATCATGCAGAAACCCTTCTGCATACCTTGAAACCAGTTCACATGATGAACAGAAAAAACTAAGGGACTTAGCAGTGCTGGGAAGTGAAACATTAAACTTCTAGTTTGCTGGCATCCAGAGTGGGTTCTAAACCCTTGTTTTAGGCCAAATGTGGTCATCCCCAGTGATCATGGAATCATAGAATCATAGAGTGCTTTGGGTTGAGAGGGATGTTAAAGATCATCTTGTTCCACTCCTCCTGCCACAGGCAGGGACACCTTCCACTAGACCATGTTGCTTCAAGCCTCATCTGGCCTGGCCTCGAACACTTGCAGGGATGGGGCATCCACAGCTTCTCTGGGCAGCCTGTGTCAGTGTCTCACTACACTCTGAGTAAAGAATTTCTTCCTAATATCTAATCTAAATCTCTCCTCTTTGGTTTGACAGCTGGATGAAGAGCTGCTCATGAGCCATGGACAGAGATGGGACGTTCTCTCTAGGTCTGTTTGTGTTTCTTGCCATAGATCTGTTTGGGTCACAACAACCAGGCAGCACTACCAGCTTGGGACAGAGTGGCTGGAAAGCTGCTCACTAGAAAAGGACCTGAGGATGCTGGTTGATAGCAGCTGAACATGAGCCAAGGTGTGCCCAGGTGGCCAAGAAGGCCAGTGCCATCCTGGCCTGTATCAGCAATGGTGTGGCCAGCAGGACCAGGGCAGGGATTGTCCCCCTGTACTGGGCACTGGTGAGGCCACACCTCAAATCCTGTGTTCAGTTCTGGGCCCCTCACTACAACAAAGACATTGAGGGGCTGGAGCGTGTCCAGAGAAGGGCAATGGAGCTGGGGAAGGGTCTGGAGCACAAGTCTGGGGAGGGAGCTGGGGTTGTTTATCCCAGAGAAAAGGAGGGGAAGGGGACCTTATCACTCTCTACAGCCACCTGAAAGGAGGTGGCAGCCAGGTGAGGATCAGTCCCTTCTCACAGGTAACAAGTGATAGCAAAAGTAGAAATTATCTCAGGTTGTTCTAGAAGAGTTTTAGATTGGACATGAGAGAAAATATCTTCACTGTGAGAGTTTCAAGCACTGGAACAGGCTGCCCAGGGAAATGATGGAGTCACCATTACTGGAGTTATTTAAAAAGTGAAAATGTGGTGCTTAGAGCCAAGGTTTAATGACCTGGCAGTGCTGGTTTAATGGTTGGGCCTGATGATCTTAAAGGTCTTTTCCAACTTGAATGATTCTAAGATTCTGTGATTCTAAATAGGGCACACTCCCCAAACTGTATGCCAATGATCTACACTGTTCCATCCACACAAGCTACTTTGCACTTCTATGTAAAGTGTAAAATGCAAATTCAAAGTTTATGTCCAGAACCAGTGAGAAGTGAATGCTGATGGAATCAAGGGCAAGGAGATCTGCATGAGATACCAGAAATTCTGGGAAGTCTAAACCAGAGCAGAACTGCAAGTGAGCTGTGCATGCCTCAAGGGATACTCAGTGCTCTGCAAGTGCTGGGTAAATCATTTACAGCCAATGGCTGTGTGATGAATGTGCTGCAGGGGGAAGGAGACCAATTAGACCATGGGGAATGATTGACTACAGGTGAAGGTCACAAATGTTTGCAAATATACAGCAGAGTTAATGTTGTGAAAGATTTACAAAGCCTGAGTAGGCATAGGAAGAGGAATGGAGGTGGCAAATTTTGATCCAGTATAAAAATTGACAGCCATGTATTGGCAGGAGAAGAGCAAGCCTGGCAGATCCTCAGTAGCAAAGAAGAGAAGGGAGTGACACCTTTGGAAGCCCCAGCTGGGAAGGTCTGTGGAAGTCTTCATGTCAGAGATTGTCACAGTCTTGAATAACTTTTAAAGCATCTCCTTTTGTGTCTCTGTAGGATGGCCCTGCTAAGGAGGTGCCTCAGAACCTTCTCCCAAAAGACCCAGAAACTGCACAAAGTAACAGAATTAAGAAGTATGAGAGCAGAAGAGAGTAAGAACTTGGGAACAAACTTTCATAAGGGCATTGTGAAAATGCCAGCAAATGGAAGAACTAGCACAATTCACACCACTGAGAGCAAAATGCAAATAAAACGAGTTGGTTGTGAGCACAGCAGCTTGCTGAAGTGCACCATGCACAGCCAACATGCAGACCCCTTATCAAAGGTGCCTTATCTGCCCAGAGCCAAGGCACAGGTGCATTTATGCTGCTGGAACAGAACAGGCAGAGGAAGACCTATCAACTTCCCCATCAGGTGGTCCCAGATGCAGTGGAGTGGATGCAGGTTTCAGAGCTGAGCACACTTTTGCCTTTGACTAACCAGCAGCCAAGTGAGCTCCTGTGTGCCTTGGGCAGGGAATTAACAGCACAAATCTACAGAAGGCTCAGCACTTCAAGTTAAATCAGGAGAAAATAGTCCCAAGCCTGCCCTGAATCAAGAGATGTCAGAAATGCCTGTTCTTCAAATATAATTTTCTTTTAACTGTGTCAGGAGGAATAAAATCTTCTCTTGATAATTTCTTGTGATAATTTTTAAGACTTAGAAGTGTCCTTTCCACATCAGAACATCAGAACTTACACCTAAATATTTTTACTTCTAAGCAAAGGGTGTCTGGATCTGAATGCCAAGAATACAGAAAACAGAGAGGCAGAGAGGATGGCATCTCTGAGAGGTCCCTCTCTGCTTACAGACTCCACTTGCACACCCTGAAACCAGGTGAAATTGCAGGCATTCTTACTTTATTGGACAAATTCTTTCCTCCTTCCAAGTGTTGAGGCCTGTGCCTTGGTAAAAGGCCATCCTTTCACTCCTGAGGGGCAACCTCTTCAGTTGTTTCAACAGAAAAGCTTCCTCCACAATCCATCAAACAGAGCATTTACAGCATTTAATAAAAGTCTGAGCACCCTAGGACTTGAAGAATGCACCTCTTGGTTCCTTCTACAGAGGGGACAGGATAAGGTTGCTGTGTTTCAACCTGTAGAACAACACTGCTTATGCATAGCTAAACTGACAGCAGAATAGGTCCATTATTCCTCATTCTTGGATTAATGTAAAGGCAAGAGAATCATGATTGATGCATGCTAACTGGAACACAAGGTTTGATCCTACTTTCAGTTTTCAGATCCCCACAGATTTTTAAGACAGGATTCAGGTTGCTGCTGACAGCAGACTTGTTTTCCCATATTTCCTCTTGCAGGCATGGTGGAGGTTACACACGAGATTGAAGCAGTCTGTGTCCACCAAAGGAAAGGGGCTGCTCAGGAATGAGAAGCTCCTCTTGAATTTGTAGCTCTTGCACTCTGATTTGGTGAGCACACTCTCTATCAGCAGGATGGGAGGAAGACTGACCTGGGAATAAGGAGAAGTCCTGCGTTCGTCACTGGGAAATTCAGTTTTCAGGGTGGAAATGGAAGACTTCTCCTACTGTCAGAGCTGCAGACTTGTCTTTGGCAGCCATCACAGACTCACAGAACAGCTGAGGCTGGAAGGGATCTCTGGGTGTCATCTCAGCCAACACCTCTGCCCAGGTAGGGCCATCTATAACTGGTTAACCCGGACCATGTCCCATGGATGTTGACTATCTCCAAGTATGAAGAGTCCACAGCACCTATGGGCAACCTCTTCAGTGTTTGTCCACTGGTTTTGTTCAGAGCAAGAAAAAAGTGGGGGGGAAAGTGTTTCTTGATATTCAAGTGGCATTTCCAGTGTTTCAGTTTATGCCCAGGACCTCTGGTCCTGGCACTGGGCACCACTGGAAAGAGCCTAGGTCCATCCATCCTCTTTACACCTTTCCTCCAGGTATTTATCTACATTGATGAGATTCCCCCTGAGCCTTCTCATCTCCAGGCTGAACAGTCCCAGCACTCTCAATCTCTCCTTACAGGAGAGGTGTTCCAGTTTTGCATCACCTTTGTGGCCTCTTTCTCATTCCCAGTACAGGGATATACTGGAGAGAGGCCAGTGGTGGTTGATGGCATGGGGCTGCCCTGGCTCAGCTGCTGAGTGGTGAGCACAGACTTAAAGGGTTTGTTTCTCCAGACTGGTGTTCCCAGAAGGGGAAAAAGAACCACTCCTTTCCCTCGCACTGCAACTGCCTTGATGAATGAGCGATGGCAGGTTAGTGGACAATGAGGTCTGTCGAGCCCACATGCTGGTTTCTCACGTTTCAGTCAGTTTTTTTACCTTTCTGTCAAGTGAAAATAACATATTTCCAAGGGACTTTGAGCCTGGTGATGTGGGAAGAACCACCTGTTAAAAAAACACCAGGGAAGTTTTCCCGCTAATTTGTCAAAGGCAGAATTTTAATCTGTCTTTGTGAAAAAGGACCCCTGAGAACCAACTCCTTGCTGGGGGGCTTAGCATGTGGCAAAAGTTACAGGAGCAGTCAAGAAAGTATGGTGGTTTGTTATTAATGAGTGTAGCAGTTCACTGAGGGCCCTGATAAGGTCAGAGATGCTTTTCACCTCTTACTCCAAGGGAGTAATATCAAGGCTCACAGAGAAACAAAGCTTTCCCTGGCTCTGAGACATGTCTGGTGGAAAGATCCATGCCAGACTGGGCAGGTTGGTGTTGTTTAGCTATGTAGGATACAGCAGCTGGACAACCCAGCTGGAAGGCTTTTGCTGCTTTGGGATACTCCATCCATGGGTAGGTGGCCCAGCAGGCAGAAGCCCTGTGTGATGGACTCATGTGTGTGTTGTGCCTGACAGGACCATGCAGAGCGTGGGGAGAGAGCAGCACTACCACAGCAGGAATATCCTCAGTGCCCTGGACAGCTCCCCACCACCAGCTGGGCCTGAGCAGCACACTCACATCACTTTCTGGGAGACTCCAACCCACAGCCTTCCCTAAGCAGTGACCAGGGCAAAAATCCTGCACCGCAAAGGAGCTCAGAGCCTCCTACTTAATTCAGTGAGAGAAGCACAACTATCCTATTTCTTCTCAACAAAAGAAGTGGAGAATAGGAATGGCTGAGCTCCATCGTGGGTCTCTAGGACATCCAGTCTGGGAAGCATTCTGCTGGTTTTCAGGATCTAAAAATGAGTTTTTAGGCCTCATTCTTGGAAAAGACTTTCTGTTTAGAAACATCACTTAAAAATCCTACTCTGGCACTGTGGGATATCAATTGTGTATCAGGTCTCAGCCATTTGGTGGTGGTGGTGGTGATGGTGTGACATCCTCAGGTGCGCCTCAGGCAATGTTGCTCAGCCAAGCAGCCACAGTTCCCGCTGGCACAAAAGCAAGCAGGTCCCTATCCCTGCAGAATGATGCTCCACTACAGATTTTGCAGTTAGAGGTTTGCTGTCTTTAAAGAGAATATGGCAATTCTGCACAAGGTTATGGTTAGGAGAACTTTAAATTAAAAACACAAATATACATATATATATATATATGCACACACGTATGTACCCTGCACTTGTTACTTACCAACTTATTGTGTCTGTCCTCAGAAACAGAGATTTCCAACTGTTTTCCCATGATAGACCAAGAAGGTCTGCCCTGTATTTTCTTAACATCTTAATTGCTATGCAAAAAAACAAATGCAAAGAAAATTTTGTGGCATATATGAAGTTAACAGTAATAATAACACATAGCAAAAGTACAGATGCCAGATGCTGGATATCTGAAACATTCTGCTTATTTACACAAATAAAAGTGATGTTTCATTGCTTAGTCCACTGCATGCTTTCTTTTATTTTTTTATCAACTCCAAAATCTGTTATGAACATTTCATGCATATTTCCAGTGACACACTAACTGTTGTTTGAATAAACAAAGTGCATTTTCCTTCATCCCTGACTGTTCCATCGACTTTGTCTGGAATGCCAATGAGGAACTTTTGTTTGCAAAACTGGTCCCAGAAAGATAGCGATGTGAATTCTGTCCAGCAGTGTTTGCACAAGCACCAGCAGCAGAACTAACATGAATACTCTTGGGAATTTGTTTCTGCAAGGTTAATGTCAGAAATGATTTATTGAGGCCTTCCCCCCGCTCACCAGTCTGGCATCCATCAAGTAAACAAACACGTTTCCCCCTGCCCCCACTTCCATGATTTCAGAGTGCTCTGAGATTGATCACTGAGCAAACACTTCATTTCAGAGTCAATATTTTGGGAGTAATCAATCAAATTGTATTTATTGCCACAAAAATTAGGTTGAAATACTTTGATTCAAAAGTCGAAATCAGAAGATTTTGAAGATGAATTGAAGGGAAATCCATTTTTCCCAGCTGATGCACTAAAGTTTTTCAGCAAAGTTGTTGAGACAGTCGATCCGGCTAAGGCTATATTCACATTATGTAGAATAATTAGAAAAAAACCCAAAACCCAGTTGGGTTTTTTTCTGTGAAATGACAGAAACGAATATTTCTGTCCTCATGTGTTCCTATTTCAAGAAGAAATAGGATTTGCATGGTGTTGCCATGCACTTGTGCTGTGGAAATGCCCCTTCCAATGTTTTCACCTTTAATTGTTGTTCCTGGGAGTGAGTCTTTCCCTTCCTT
>VZRX01004629.1:0-18643 GCA_013398075.1 Notiomystis cincta | reverse complement strand
TATCATTATCATTATCATTATTAGGCATTTTGTTCTGGGTAATTCTGGCAGACTGATTACTTGGGACTGCTGCAGGCACAATTCTGAGGACTTTGGGAAGCGAAAGTCCATTTAAAGAATTTAATTTACTAATTAAGTTCCTGGAGGAGTTAATAATTTTCTTCTTTCCTAAATTATCTCCTAGAATTTGAAGACCTGCTCTGTGATGACTCCAAATACAGATGGTGGTTTACTATATTCTGCCCTTTTCTTCATCTTTTAAGAAGGTCTTAATTTTTTAGAGCAGTTACTCTATGGCAGCAGCATTGTTACTTGTATCATTCTCAGGCAGAATTCCTCAGTGATCCTTCCTTCTGGAGTGGCCTCTCACTTTACAGCCCTCTAAATCATCATCACATCCTTGCCTTGCACCACGCACCAAAGATGCAGATACCTTTTATTCCCTGAGTTCATGAAGCCTAGTGTTTCCTCTTGGGCAAGTGCCTACTGAAATTGAAACCAAACCTTAACAGACCTTTATTCTCATTTGTAACTGGAAATGAGGGGCCAGGTCAAAGCAAGCAGTGCAGGGTCCTGTGCTGGCAAAGCTGGAGGTGGAGCACAGGTGTCCTGACCTGCTCTGAGCCTCCATCCATTCACAGCTGACCAAGGTTAAAAAATAGGAATAGTCTGGGAGTTATCCATCTCAAATCTAAAAGGAGTGTAATGATATGCTGTTCTCTGCACCCTGAGAAACATACGAGTGACATCTTCTCTCAGAGCACTAATTACCATAATTCTTAGACCAGAGAGAGATCCAGAACACTGCACAAATTATCACCCAATATCTTTAATAAATGTGGATGGTAAGTTACTTGCAAAGGTGCTGGTTAATAATCTGGAACATATATTCCCAGATCTAATTCATTTCAGTCAGGTGGGATTTATTAAGAATTGTACTGTCATGCAGTAGTGTGAGGAAACTCTTCAATACAGTAACTTCACAGACCAGAAAAAGATAAATACAAAACAGGGACAAACTGTTTTTCACTTTTCTAAATGTTGATCTGTGAACATCTCTTTGACACTGCAGTAAAATCCAGTGGCACCCATCAATCTGTTGCAAAAATGCTGATGCCGGTGAGTTAATGGCTAGGTTTCCTAACGGCTAAGTTACAGAAAGGAGAAATGGTAAAGCTGCTCTCCCATTCCTATTTGATCCAGGGTTCACATTATAACTGTATTTCTCTTTTCTTTCATGAGATTAATTTATAAAGAAAACCAAATCCCATGTGCCTCAAGGATGTCCATTTTGGATGTGGCTGCCTTTTCTCCTTGCCTAGAGAGGAAACAAAGTGATGGGTTCCTACCAAAGATGCGTCAGTGCGTGTGCCTAAAGTTCAGCAGGATAAATGCAAGTCTTAGAAGCAATCTGCCAGATGTTATTTGTCGAAGCTGCCTCTAGGCTGCTCTGAAGCATACCAACACATATGTCAGGGCAGAATGAGAGTCAGGGCAACTTTCCAATTTTTCTTGCTCCCAGAGGCTCTCCAGGGGAAGCTAAGTTTAGGAATAGAGAAACAAAGATCATGAAAATGAGAGGTTGGTGTATTTTAGGGTCTAATGCTGAGGCAACTAAAAAGCATCATGTATGTAATTTCACAAATTTTGTACACAAAACAATAAAAGGCTCTTTCTAAATACTTCGGTGTGTGGTGAAGGGACATAAATCAGCTGCAAATACTAGTGACAGTATTACTACTTCTGTTTTGACAATGCCACCTGATCATTTGGGAATGAGGTAAGGCTTTAACAAGCCTTTTGAAATAGAATTTTTAAAAGGTACACAGGATTTTATTCAGGATCATTCTAAGAAAATCTTGAGTTTAGCCCATTCGTTTCCACCCCTTGCCTTTATACATACATGTAAAATAAACAGACCAAAACATATGCAGTATTGATTGCAAAATGAGTGATTGATCCTACAGAAGTGAAAACACTTGCCCAAATAAACATAACATGGTGGCGAAACACTGTTCTTGAAGTAACAATCCAAAAAGATGCTATTGCTTATATTCTTCTTACATTATTATCTTACCATGAACAGTTTACTTAGACTGCTATCTATGGGGAAAGTCTATTTTTAGCATATGCTTGTACATTGGCCAGCATAGCTAGATGCTGATGCCTAATACTTGCCTATTGAGAGTGAAAAGACAGAATTTGCTGTAATTTAAAAAAGGAATTCTCAAAAAAGTTTACTACACCATGCAAAGGGTGGACCTTTCGTCCTTAAACTCCATTTCTTTGTAATAAGATAGAGCATTAAAGAGATGATAGTGGTGTATTTGTTATCCTACATGATAGTCTTGCACTTTTTTTTCACCTTCTTTTGCAGTTTTACCTTACTGACACTCTCTATCTTAATATTTGCATCAGACACTTTTGTTAGTATGTAAATTACATTTAGTACATAATTATGCACAGCTGCAAGGTTGCATAAATAAATTTTCATCAGTTTTGCACGTCAGCCCTGAAATGAGTACACCTGTACTAGCTCAGGACCTGGAAACTGATTAATTGCACCAGGATCACTTAGTGCAGGTGGGATTCTGCACTGAGCTCTCCCACTTCCAGAAACTGGTCTGTCACATCTGCACAATACCGTGCCATCTTATAGATATGTGAGACATGTATATGGAGAGATGTCAAAAAACAATTACCACCACTCTAAAAGTGGTGGCAGGGAGTGGAGCTCAATGGTGATGCTCTCAGGAAGAGAAGTGGGATCAGCTGAAGATGGACACTTGGGGCTTTGACTCAATCCACTTTTCCTTGTAAAACTCATACATTTACTTAATGAGAATTATTTTTAAAACATTTTTCAAAACTGTATTTGTACAAACAATGGCTTTGATGAAAAACTGAGATCTTCATGTTTAGTTTCCTTAGAATCAGTTTTCCAAGTTTTCATTCAGCACTTTTAAGTGAAAATTCCAACTTTTTAAATTAATTTCTGAAACATTTTATAGATTAACTTGGAGGGAAGGATAAAATGCAACTTACAAGTCAATCATTTCTCAGTTACAGCCATCTGATGTCCTCTGTGTGTATAAGTCAATTCAGTTTAGCAGTACGAATTAAACAAACTGTAGCTTTAAAACCTCAAAATATATTTAAATGAAATGAAATATTTAATTTTTTTAAAATGAGCAATCTCACATAATTAATTATTTTGAAGTTTTGCATACTAACTGAAATACAGGGACATACAGAGGCTAGATGCTATGGACATCAAAGTGTGTGTGTGGGTGTGGGTGCTCACAAGTCTTTGTATACCCAGCACATGCTTGGATCTCAACGTGTGAAAACACACAAGCACGTATATGTATATTTACAAATGCATAAAATAACTGATGGAACTACTGGTGACTACCTCTCTAGGCAAATAAGGCTCATAAATTGACACATTTTGCTTAATCTGTATGTAAAGCTTGTTGCACATCACTGTTACAATGCAGACATCTTAACTTTAAATGAGACGAAAACAAACATAAAATTAGCACTTTAGGGAACTCCCTGCCACTCAATTTGTGTTGGGTTTAACACCTTCTTATTTTATATATCCCCCTACATAAACAGTTTTATATCAGCCCTTTATATGGTGCCTTCAAAGAATTAAATGTTGAGCTATTTAAAAGCACTAATTAGCAGCTTTAATACCAAGGGGAGCATAGTTATTAGTAAAATCTTGTAAACCTAGAATACCCTTTGGGCCCCATCATTTGTGCGTGAAATAACTCAATAAAAATATTATATTGTAAATCACAAAAACCTTCAAGGGAAATACTAAATCTGGGAAGAAATAAAAACTGTACCTTTCCAAACAAAGGAAGAAAAGTGACTGTCCACATTAAAGCTAAGCCATAAAACCCCAAAAAGAATATCTTCATTGATAAAATGCAGCTTGTTTCCTAGTAAGAGGTTTGCAATCTGTAACCTTATGGACATATAACAACAAACATGCATTAAGGGTGTTTAGTTTAAACACAGCTAGTGACATATTTATTAAATTAGCACTTAATTCCTTTCGGTAATGTGCCAAAATGGCAAGGCTTTTGCAAAAAGTAGCTTTTAGTAGTAGTAAAATAACCTTCGAATCTATAATTATTTTGGCATAAGGCAAATTATACACACACAACCCACATATATATATAAGTATAGATGTACTATTAGCGATGTTAATAAAGGCATTGAGATCAATCTCACTCAGATTTTCTTTCTACATAACTAAAAGTACTCTTAATTTTGTTTGATACATTAAAATTATGCTTGACAATGCTGAGTTCTACTTCTTTCTGTACTTCACACATGGTTTATGTTAATAGTTAATATTTATGATGCAAGTAAATAATTATAATCTTAAATGTTTAAAAATTACACTTATTCCAACATTATTAAGGAGGTAATGTTTCTAATTTATACAGTGTAATGGAGCTGAGTGGCACTAGATGAAAGAAGAAACCTCCACAAACATGGAGAAAATCTTTTGACTGACAATTAATGCTTAAAACATAAAATAATAAGAATGTCAAAATTTAGAGATGCTACAAAAAGACATAGTACATTGCTTTTATAGCTTATAGGTTATTTCTTGAGATAGAGCTGAAGACTTTTACCTTAAAAAAATTAACTCTATGCCAGTGCTTCATGAAAGGTGTTTGATCAGTACTTTTAATTTTAAATTACAAGGGAAGAATTCTGGAGTATGTTACCCTTCTGAAATAATTATTATTACTATTACTATTACTATTGCTATTACTGCTGCTACTACTACTACTACTACTACTACTACTGCTAGTAGTAGTAGTAGTAATAGTGCTGCTGCAGTTTAATATGCCATCATGCAGCATCAATATTTTCATCTGGTATCATTCTTCATGTCACATTTCTTAGGAAAAAGACTGGGAGGCGGGGAGCTCACCATGCATATTTTAACCAGTATCATCACAATGATTATTTGCTGATCCTAGTGCTAGGGTAGTTTGTATTTTTTAATAGGAAAAGTAAATAAGCATAGTTGCTAAAATCTGAGAACAATTTTAAGTAGAAATTTCTCCATAATGAGCAATGTCTATCCTTTCCAGCTATGGGCTACTATGAGAAACAAATTTATTCTAAACCCCAGTATATTTGCTGTGAATATATTTTTAATATGTTTTCCTGACATAAAAGAGCTGGTCAGAGCTTAAACTTTTTTCTTTTGGTATGTCAAGCTTTGTTTTTTACGGTGTTTTATGCTACAACCTAATTAGTATCTTACAGTGCCCTTACATGTACTTAGGGTGTAGGGTTTCACTAAATACACTGAACATTTTATTTTGGGGGACCTCTGTGACACACTATAAGCAGTTTTAGGCAGGCTGAGAATATGTTTCTAGTCAATCAAGCCTCTAGAGATAGGTTATCCACCTCTGGCTAACGCACTGCTATAAAACCTTCACCAGTTCTGACTGCATGATACAGTCTCTTATTAAGCCTCTAACTGTGCACGGCCAAGGGATTAGGAAGGGGGGAGGGAGACAATTATTTCCAGTACTTCATAAAGCCTACTTCAACAAATTATGTGAAGATTAACTAATAGCAGCCTCAGCACTGGATGGCTGGCCAAATTAGGTATGACTTATCAGACGGGTGCTTCATCAGCCGCTCTTTAGAGCCTGCCTTTGCAGAGAGGGTCTTTCAATCGATGATGAACCAGGTCTGCACCGCAACAATAGAGAGATCAAGCAAATGGTGCTTTGAGCTCCTCTGCAGCCCAAGCCAGCTTGGAAAGCCAGTGAGGTCTCTGAGTGTCGGTGGTGTTCCTGCTGAGGATTAAATGTGCCTGCACAAAGCCAGGATATCCCACAAATCAAAAGCAGCGGGTAAGGAAAAGGGGCAAGTGATGGGAAGCACAGTCCAGAGAACCATGATGGATTAGGGAGAGGGCCTTGTGAATGCTCCCTTTTCTGAAGGGGAGATAATCTGTCAATCTCAACAGGGCAGTCCTGTCAGACTGTACCATGCTGGAAACCCCAGCATCCTCTTCTGTTTTTCATCTGTCCTGTGGAGGGCACCAGCATTCAATGGCAGTTGCTACCCATGGCATTTGACGAGGAGCTGAGGAGCGATATAGGGCATGTTTGGGAAAGGAGCTATCTTTTGGCATCTTTGCAAAATGGCTGTATTATTGTCTATCTTTGGAGGGCTGAGGAGAAGCCAGTCCAAGATGTTTTGGAAAGGCTGACATCTCTAGCCTTGTAGTAATAAAATGCAAAATAAATTGTTCATGTTTAAAATATCTTAAGATTCAGACAGGGCAAGCTTAGTCCTGTACAATGCAGGAAGAACATTTGCTGGGCTAGAAGGGCTTCCCAAGAGGAAAACCTAGGAAGATCTAGACTTAAAGAGGGTTTATGTTTAACCATGAAGGGATCACTGTGCTCTCTCTACAAAGACCTTTCCTTTCCATTTGGAATGAGTATATGATAACCTAGTCAGACCAGCCTCTCAGTCACCAATCAAAACACTGACTCTTGACATTTGCCTAATTATTTTTTCTCATCATGAGTCATCTCTTGAAGTCTTTGCTTCATTCATGATGCCAGGTATTTCCAAAATTAATCATGTCATTGAAGGCGGCATCTTTTCATGTAAATGGACTTTATTATCTGGATCAAAAAGCTCCCCCCCTCTCCTCCTTAGAGATGCAAAGCCCATTTGTAGCAAAAGTGTCTGACATCTGACATGCTGCCTTCTCAAGAAAGATTCGTAGTGGTGACCTCCCAGCAAGAGCTAAGCATCCATCACTGGGAGTGCATATGTGTGCTGCTTGCACCCTTGGGCTGGATGGATGCTAATTTGCCCCATTGTTTCGGGGTGAGTAGCTTTCCACCACTTCCAAACAAAGCCTTTTTGCATAAGCTTCTGTGCGTACAATTATTTTACATTCCATCATCCTATGTCCATTCCCAATATAAGAGAGGATGGAAATGTCTTTGTTTTCTTGTTACACTGGGGATTACAGGCTGGATTTAGTGTGTTAGCAAGGCCACTCCTCTTTCATTAAATCCCATTTGACAAATGTTTGGGACCATAGGATTTATCAGCCCTGCACTGCTCATCCTAGCTTTAATTTTCAAAGGGGCACTATCTTCAAACCATGTTGATACAACAAGAAACCAATCCACGGTAATTGACTGCACATGCAGAGTATTGCAGGGATAGATGAAGAAGTAAAAATGACAGGCATACTCTTAGGGCTTATAAAAGCCTTGGTAGAAGAATGCATTCATTTTGCTCATTAGATTCATATATTAATGCAGGATTAAGAGCAGGTCAGCACTGATAATGAAGTTCTTAATTTTGGAGATTTCGCTTTTTGGGTTTAGGTTTGTGGTGATGCATTTAACAACTCCTTTCAAAATCATCCTGTTGTTTCATACCCATTGAGCTTCCCTTTGGGACCATCTGAGGACAGCATTATTAATTGCTGGCAAGCCCTATGCTCAGATTTAAAAAGTGAAACTTGGGCATCATCTGACTGAAAGGTAGAAGTGGAAGTTTCTCATGGGCCTTCTGTGGTAACACTGTAAAGTACTAAAACCTTAAGGTTACTGACCTGAAAGGATCAACAAATTTTTAGAAAGTTTTCAGCATTGTGTGCCATGTGAGAGTCATGTTCTGTATTCCCTGTATTTCCTGATAACAGTTTAAAAACATGAACAGACTAAGAGTTGGATTTTTTTAATTACAGGCACACTGTTACACATTATTGAAGATAGCTACGAGCGTTTAGATGTCATGTAGAGATTTTTGATTTTTGGATGCTAATGACAGAAAGAAGCAAGGCCATTATCTAGTTTGCTTGTCTCTCTAGTAATGGCCACAGGACTCCTTGAAGGTTTTTTATGATTTTATTTATTTCAGCAGACCTTCCAAAGCTAATGTTAAACTATCAGGATGGCAAAGCCACCACAATATTCAGTAAATTGCTCCAATTGCTAAGTGTTCTCATGGTTAAAAAATTCCCCTTAATTTCTGGCATGAATTCATCTAGCTTTGACCTCTAGATGTTAGATCTTGTTTTACGTATATCTTTGTTAAACTGAAGAGCTCTCCATCAAATTCTGTTTCCTCTGAAGGTTCTTGTATACTGCGGTCAAGTCAAACCTTAACCTTTTCTCTATTAAGCTAAACAATCTGAGCTTCTTCAGCCCCTCACAATCATTTTCTAATCCTCACAGTGTTTTCGAGTCCTTAGCCATTCCCTTGGCTCCTCTCTCTAATTTATTAAAAACCTCTTTAAACATAGGCACCAGAACTATTCCATTAGTGGTCACAACAGTGCCACAGAAAAAGATAATATAACTCAGGCTTCCCCTTGCTTACATATCATAAGGACTGAAGTTACCCTCCCAGCTACAGAGCTAACATGTAGCTGACCAGCCACTCTCCTGCCATGTTCCTTCTGGAGCCATTGCATTCCAGAAGAGAGTTGTCCCCTTCAGTAACTATTCCCTGGAGTCTGTTTATCCAAAGTTATCATTTTACACTTCCCCTGGCCCATTGTTGTCTTTGTGCATCAGTGTCCTGTTGTCACTACTTACAGCCTTCCCAGTCTTTGTCAGCAATGACTTCATGTTTTCTAACAGCTGTTGAAAATGTTGAACAGCACCCATCCACCCAAGAAATAATGCTTCATTCACAAATTCTCAGTAAAGATTCCCCATATAGAGTAAAAGATTACCAGCTGCCCTCCACCTCCTGCCTTGCTAAGAAAATTTTGCGCATGAATGAATGCACAAAGAAGAGGTAATACCGTTATCTCTGCCTGGCACCTCACGTGTCATGCCCACTTGGGTGTGGTATTTTTTATTCTCTATTTCTTTTTCCTGCACTATCCTGAGGAAGTACATATACCTGGTCCAGAGACAAGAGAGTGGGAAACTATCACCTCTATCAAGGAAGAGTTAAAATTCATGTCTGCCTGACAAAAGGATGAGTGCTATAGCCAAGATGCATTTCACCAAGAGAAGGCCATTTATAGGAAGAGCAGCGCTTCTTCACATTTAGATTTGATGTTGATGTTTCGTATAGGGTTGCTGCAGCTTTCTGAGATTGTCAGGTTGCTTGGTGTTTATCGTTAATTATTAACATTAATTTATTGTTAATTATCATGCTATTATTGCTGTGGTACTACTTTGGTACTAAAGTGATGGGCAGAATCCATTTGTTTGAGTAAAAGTATGCGCTTGTCCTAAGGAACTATAGAAAGGCTTTTTCAAAAAGTAAAAATAAAAAAATCCTCACCAGTTTTAAATTATTTATTGCTATCAATGCATTTTAATGGATTTCCCTGTACTAGCCATAACATTTATTTTTTCTCAATAGTTTTCAGTAGCTCTGGGAACTGTTTTTCACAGAAATGTCTAATTATTATCATTGATAATTAAATGTATTTATTATGTTTTGCTGTTGCTGAAGGAGCTTCTCATGCCTTTGACATGCTTTCTTGTACACTCTCACAAAAGATAAATGGAGGTATAATTAAATTTTTTAAAAAATTGTCAATGTTGACATTGTTCCTTTTTCATAGGGCAATTTGTAACCATCTGATTTTTGTCCAGTTAAAAATTTCTTTAATTTGTTTTCTATTTTGGAGTTTTTGAACATAATTTTTCTTTTGCCTTGGTCTCCTCTATCTGCCCATCCCCCCCCCTTTTTTTTAATTCAGTCCCATCCACAAATTGTCATTTGTATTCTGATAACTTTTTTTGAGAAATCTTACAAAACATCGGCTCCAGACTTGTCCTTCGCCTCTTTAGCCAAAATTTGTTATTTCCGTGTTGCAATCTGAAAAAATGAGTGCAGTGGAAAAAGAGAAGGTGAAATGAACAAGAGGAAAAGAATTTTCCACCCCAGATAAAACAATATCTTTGGTTGCAAAATATGAGGAGAATAAAAANTAGCCAAAATTTGTTATTTCCGTGTTGCAATCTGAAAAAATGAGTGCAGTGGAAAAAGAGAAGGTGAAATGAACAAGAGGAAAAGAATTTTCCACCCCAGATAAAACAATATCTTTGGTTGCAAAATATGAGGAGAATAAAAAAAAAAAAAAAAGAGAGAGAAAGAGGGAAAGGGAATTTTAAAACTTTCAGTTCTGATGGAAAAAAAAATTGAACAAACAGAAGAATATTTGCAGAAAGGTGAGGTTCTGAGATATGTAGAAAAAGCAAAAGCAGAGGGAATTTTGGAGGAAAAAGAAAAGCTGTAAATGGCAATTCTTTTTTTTTTAGTGCTTGCTTTCTGTCCTTCTTTCATAGAGCGTTAGGACACACAAGGGGTTAAAGGTCCAGGAAGAGAGCTAGGGAAGAAAAATTCCTCTGTTAATTGATCTGCCTGTCTGGTGACGAGGGCCAGCTGAAGCTTGTCAGAAACTGTATGAGCTGAATCAAGCATGGGGCCCTAACTAAAACACAGACACCTGGAGCAAGGAGGGGCTGGCTCGCACTATTCGCAGCTATTTAGTTGTTCTTTTAATGTAGGCAGGGAAGGGAAAGGGTCAAGCAGTGCTGAGCCTGGGCTTGAGAGATGTCAAATAGTTTTTCCACTGAAAAGAAACAAGGCTAAAGCCTGTTAATGGCATCTAATGCTATTATTGTGAAAGTCTGTGTGTACTTGTGGGCTTGCTGGTGTATGTTGGAGGCACGTTTTGGCAACTGAGGAGGCATTGTTGTTTGATAGTCTTACCCACAGGCATGTCACTGGGTAAGCAGCAGTGGAAATTCAGAGTGAAATCTGCACAACTTGATTTCAATTCATGCTGCTCATAGCAATGTGCTCAGAGGGGATCGGTTACCTCCTGCCCTGCTTCCCTTTCCAAAGGTTGAAGTGATCCAGAGTACATCCTAAAAAACATTTTTCTTTCTCCTTACTCTTGGTTCTGCCTCCAGACGCCTCCGCCAATGCAATCTGGCTAGGATTCTGCATGCCACTTTGTTTGACCCTGATGACATAAGTTGACGCATGTACTTTTGAACCTTCCCAAGAATGAATAATATCTCTGCAATAAAATGAAATCCTAGCATGTTTAACCCACCAAGCCCCTGTGACTGTTGGGGCTGGGCATGTCAAATGGTGGCTCAGCCAATGGATGCCCGAAATGGAAGTGGATAGATTTCAAGCCACAAACAAACAAGTCATTAAGACCTGGCACAAGTCCACTTTTCTCCTGGTACCTGTGATGAGCACATTTGAAACACTAAAAGCCTTTTTTCATGGTTAGTGAGAGGGAAGAGAGAGAGAGAGGACTAAAGAAGTTGAAAAAGAGTAGAGAGACTTGTGGCTTCAGATTTTAAAGGTAGCAAGTACCCTAGGAAATCTCAGGGGCTGGGAGAGGCTCACTGGAGCTAAAGCTGCGAACCATAAGGGTTGCTTTGATTTTCCTGCATTAGGTAAACTTAAAATAGGTCTTTCCCTCCCCTTTGTCCTGAGTTCCCAAAATACTACACTTCAATTAGAGATGGGCCTCAAGGTTACACCAAGTTCAGACTTCCGCCGATTTTAGTGAGGTCAAACCCAGAACTTTATTTGGGGATTTCTATGCTTTTTGACGACTTCTGTACACCTGGCTGAGCCCAGGCCATATAAAGGAGGACCAAGACACAAATGAACTGCATCATCATTATTAATGTAAGATCTTAAGCCTTAGTTATGCCATTCCTGCAGCTTTCCCATTTGATGTCCAGACATGCCAAGAGCAGACCACAAGGAGACATGAGGAGAGCCCTTTTCTCTGAGAGAAGCTGC
The DNA here is from genome assembly GCA_013398075.1 of Notiomystis cincta. NCBI lineage: Eukaryota > Metazoa > Chordata > Aves > Passeriformes > Notiomystidae > Notiomystis > Notiomystis cincta. The sequence continues at coordinate 6,811 of VZRX01004629.1, read as the reverse complement.
CAAGCTTCTCATTAAAGTCCTTAAACCCTGACAAGGCACTATGAAATACTGAAATCATCTTTTCTGGAGGAGGATTGTACTTAAATCTGGATGCAGGGGGTTGTATTTGACTGAACCAGTGTGATAACTCTGCATGGCTGAAATAGAAATTGCCAGTATTTATTTGCGAGTATTATTTGTTGGATGCCATGAATCCTTTTCCTCTGGACTTCTAATACTATTCACATCTATCAATGGAATAGAAGGTTTGTCTAAGCACAATAAATTTACATATTTATATTTAAATATTGCTTTGAAAATGGCAAGGACAAATAAATACACGTGTTAGAAGGAGATTAGGTCTCTCCTTGATTAGGTCATTATTTTAATAAAAAAAATGCGTTTCATTTTTTCATTCATTTAAAATGATGACTACCTTGAATCTGTCTTTCACACTTCAATTTTGTTTTGTTTCTTGAAGAGAGGCGCTAAGGAGAACTTATTGCAGTTATTCTTGACATTTTAAATGGCCATCCTTTTCCTCTTGGATGTGGTACCCAGATATATAGTTAGAAAATTAAAGTGGCTCAGCTAAAGATAAGGATGCTGTGAACTTCAGTTTTACAACTCCTGCCTTGGCCTCCCAGCCCAGCTGATTTAGTAGGAACGAGCTTGCCCAGCTCACAGAAATTCAGCCCAGGGGGAAAAGGAGCAGGGGGGGAAATAACAGTACTCCACAGACCTCTGCTCCAAATGCACGTAGAAAACTGCTTGACTGGAATGTCGAGAGCAAACCTGGTTCTGCAGCTTCCCCTAAACCAGGGGCCTGGGGGAGTTGCCCACGGTAGGGAGGCGGAGCAGGAGCTGGGGTTGCCTGGCTGGAGAAATACAGGAGATGGAAAGATAATAAAAGGAAAACATGGGGAGCAGATAGCTTGAGTAGAATATTTTACCTTAATAAAAAAAAAAATAATAAATCCACAGACAACCCACTCCTCTAAGATTTCAGTCCTCTGTATGAGACTGATGAAATTTATACAAGAGAGAGAGACATAACGAAAGAAATTGTTTATTTGTTTGTTTGCCTTTATAAAACCCATTTGGGAGGAACACCAACAAATATACCATACATCAGTTATCTGCCTTATACCAGTTACACTGATGCTGGAGACATCTTTTGTTAGAAATTAATGTATGTAATAAAGTTTTACATTTTTCATATGTTTTGAAGTATGTGGGTCATAATTCTTTTGACTGCATAATTACTTTTTCTACACAAGAAAAATGAGGTGCTTAGTCCTAAGTAAATAATCTCAAAATAAACCAAGAAAAACAGTTGCATCTTTTTTATCTTCTGGGTCTTGCGCAATAAATATTTTGTTAGAAATGTAAAAAAAAAAAAAAAAGTCATGTATTCTCAATATAATTTCACTTAAAAAAACCAAAACAAGACCCTCTAGAATAACATTGCAAAATACACTGAAGTTAGAGAGGAAAAGGAATGTATTATTTTTTGACATTTTTAGGTGCAGATGAAAATAATACTTACTGGAAGGTTAATCATTTTAGGTTTTCCTCTCTTCAATTCTGAACCATCAAAAAGCTCCAGTAAATGAATTTCACTAGATTCAAGAACATTTAGTGCTCTTGCTTCTCTGCCTCCATTCCCTTTAATTCAGCCTGAAACCATGACTAGAGCAAAGGTGATATGCAGACACATGAGAAAGACAGTCCAGTTCAACCAGCAAGTAATGGAAAAACTCCCTCTGCAAATCAAACCGCCTTAATTTTGATTGCTAATGGCAGACATTAGAAAACAAGAGTCAGGCTTATATATTCTGCCAATATAAAAGAAGGGGCTGTGCTCTGCTGTTTTGCCTAATTCAAGACCCATTTTGTTTGTCACCATGGTTTTCTGTGATTTATGGATGACGTTACACTGGGTTTGCGAACTCCTCTCTCTTTTTTTTTTTTTCTTGAGAACCAGAAACTTTTTAGAAGACTTAAAGAAAACAGGATTTGCAGAGATGGCAGGCAGCATCTTAGGTTCCCCAGCCAGTAAACAACTACATATATGTGGTGCAAATGGTTGCTCCGGCCATGTACCACTGGCAGTGACTCTGTCCCTGAAGTAAAAAAGCCCTGGAAAAGGTCATAGCCAGTTTGCCATTCCTAATCCTTAAGCATCAAACTAATATCAACTCAGGGTCATATAAATACAGATAGGAAAAGGGAAGGAAGGAATGCTTTAGGGGGAAAAAAATCGAGTATAAGGTTTCTTAAACTAAACTGAAATAAGCAACTCTTCATCAGAAATCAGGGAATCACACCAGGTTTGGCACTGTCTTAAATAAATCAATTAAAGTACTGATTTAAGTTAAACCAAAATGCTAGCAAGGCCTCAGGTTTTCATCTTCTGAAGACTTATGTGCATACTTGGCTGAACAGTAGGAGTGATTATCTGTGTAATTCATGGTAGGAATACAGCCCTATTATTTAAGGATTCAGCTTTATAATATACTCTATATTTGCAGATTGTTGCCTCTTTATGGGGCTTCTGTGGATTTGGAGCCACTTTCTCTGGGTAAAATGTATTTCCAACTCCTCCACCCACCTCTTTATTATGCTCTCATGCTCGTGGCTCTTGTCTCTTCTTCCTCATCTGCATGAATTGCACTGGTTGTGCTGGTGAGGGACATGCCACTTCTGCAGAGCTGGGACATTTTTTTATAAATATGTTGTCGCGGTTTGGACAGGTGTTTACCAAGAAAGGCAGAAGCCTCCCTTGGAATGAGAAATGTAAACCCCCTTCCCTCCGAATTAGTAATATTTTGAAATTAAGGGGCTCTCAGGCAAAGATAGAGAATGGGAATAACAGAATAATCTTTACTAAGTATTTATATGAGGTAGAACAGGCAACAACTATAAACAGTGACAACAAAACCAGAACCAGAGAAACCCAGCCTTCTCTCAGGTGTCAGGCACCTTCCCCTTTGGTGCACAGATGGTCCCGGACGGCAGGGGCGCTGTGGCTCCGCTGGGCAGGGCAGGTGCGATGATTCCCCCGTGGCTGCAGGGGGCGCTGTGGGACGAGCTCGGGGAGCAGATGCCAATGGCAGCTCACACTCAGCAATCCCGGGATGGTGGCTGAGATGTGCTGGAAGCTCTGCGGCTGTAGCTGGGAATCCGGGACGCCTCAGCAGGCGGGGTGGGGGGTGCAGGGCTGGTGCAGCTGGAACTCAGAGCGGTGCCGAAGAAACGGCAGGGCTGGGGCGGCGGCGGCCACGCAGTCCAGTTGGAACTGGGAGAAGGGCGGGTTCAGGATCTCGGGGTCCCCAGGTGAAAAGAGTTCCTCTCTCAGCGAGATATTAATAGGGCATCAACCTCAGTGGCTGCAGCAGGAGAAAACAGGCTGGGCTGGACCGCGGTGACGAGTAAGCTCCTTTCCTTGCCCATAGCTACCGTCCTCCTCCGAAAGCCAAGAGCGGCAGCCGTGGGAGGGCGGGGCTCCGGAAGCCCAGAGCCAGAGAGCGGGACCACAGCTGCCCGTGCCCCAGCCCCCACCAGCTCCACCCCCCGTGGTATCTCTGCCCCTCCCCGAGAAACCCCCAGACAGGGAGGTGCTGCACTCACATGCTCTCCTGGCTCAGCCACTTCTATTGTTTCTCCTTAAGTAGTAACTATTAGCATTTCTAAGGAGGGAAAAAATTTCTATCAAAAATGTTGACATATGTAAATAAAATTTGCCTTCTTTTGCTGACCCCTCGAAGGGCCTATTTTGACCTGCAGCAAATATTTATGTGTGAGCTGTAAACCTCTGAAACTGAGGGGTTATAGTGGAAATGCTGACAGAGTATTAAGAGATCTTTAACCCTTGGTTTAGCTGGCCCTGCTATAATTACAGATCTGTCTGTTATTTTCAATAGCACTCATCATGACCTTTTCTCTATTTTTTAATTATAGTAGAAGTTTTGAAGGGAATTATTACTAAGTTGAGGGCTCCCCCTCTCTCCAAATTCAATCTTTATTAAACATGTAAAGCGCTGAAGAGGCAGGATTGGGATAATAACCTTTTCCCTCCCTTTCCCTCCCTCCTTTCTGGACTGTGATTCAAGTTATGCATAAGACCTGGGTAAAAGCCCTGTGATTTGAGCCTCCCAAGTCCCCCGTGAGCACTGAAACTGACTGTACAATAAGCATCAAAGGTTAATGAACAAAGGAAAAAAAGCTGACATTTTATTTGGTAATGATTCTGGTGCTTGAAATCCAAATGGAAAAGATGAGATCCAGGAGAAGATCACTTTTTCTTTTCTCCTTCCCTCCTTTTTTTTCCAAAACTTCCATGTCTGGAGGAGGCAGGTCCTAATCAAACCCCAGAAATGTCTGTTTAGGAACATTTGTGATCACAGACAACTGGACCGTAGCTTGCAGCTTAAGGAGACCAGCTGGAAAATGTTTCTCAAGAAGCACTGTCAGTGCCTGCTCTGGCTCCCCACTGCTTTGAGGAGGGAGGAAACTCACTGGGGCAATCATATCCAGCCCCTTTCACTGCTGACTCATAACAGTTCAGCGTCCTGGTGGCACTCAAGGTGGGAAAATGCCCCATTCTCATCAGCTGTGCAATGTCCTATTGGGTTTTCAGAGCTGGCACCTGCAGAAGTTCCCTCAGCCTCTGCTGCCCAAACTTAATAAGGCTGAAGTTGCCCACTGAGTCTGCAATGTGCAGGGAATCCCCAAGGAATAGGGATATTTTACAGCTTGGTGTACCATTGCTAAAGGGATGATAGAGGGATGTATGTTTCTCTGGCTGGTGAACAATTCCCAGCAGACCAGCTGTGGCCTGGAAATCTCCACAGAGGCGACAGCAGCACCCATCCCCAGTTATCACCATGGGACTCTCCTGAGGCATGCAAGTCAGCATGGTTAGAGCAGTGGAGGGGCCACATATAGCCTGGAGAAAGGGAGATCCTCCATCCTAAAGTTGTAGTCTTTTGGGATAAGCATTGGATTTTCTTATCATGGGACTGACCTAAACTCTGTATTTTGCATACGCAAACCCCCTGACACTGAAAGGAGGCAAGCAAAGTCATGGTGTAGGAAGAGAACAAAAGATCCTTGCATTGCAGGACAGGCATGTTAAAAACAAGAGGATGACAAGGAATGTACTTCAAAGCAGGAATTTTTCTGGGCTACTTCCACTGACTTCACACTCATATCCTCAAAATGAGCCCCAGGAAGGGTACAGGCTTTGTGTTGGCCTTCATCCCCCTGGGAGAGGAGACCTTGGATGTTCTTTCAGTATCTCTCTATCAGATCCACAAATTGAACCTATGGAGCAGTTTAGGTATTTTCTTTTTTAATGGAAGTGATGGATTGGCCTTCAGTGGCTGAATGACCTTTCTGTTCCAGTCTAGGCAGCTGTGGAGGTTTTGAGAAACATGACTGGATCAGGCCCTTAGGAAACGCTTTCACTAAAGCACTTTATGTATATTCGGAGAGCTCATGAATCACTGGGCTTTGCAGATAACTTTACCCTTAAAAATATAGACGATTATATTCATTGTAATATTCACCCAGGTAGGATACAAAGCATGTGGCCATGAGGCATAGCGCAGCGGTGAGCGATGGCTTATCTACATTGTTTATAGATGAGTAATTAGAGCTGCTGTGCTGAGGCTGTGGGATGGGGACCAAACTGGCTGGATATTTATTTACATGACTCAGTGAATGAAACTGAGTTGGAAGCATAACTTATAGGTGTTATTCTTTTTCTCCTCACTCCAGCCCCCTTGTCCCAAAAAAAAGCAGTTTTGGAGTATCCATGGCTGCTTAATGCTGTATCTTCTTATTTTGAACATCATGTTCCTTTATTGAGGTGAAAGGAAAATGGATTAGCAAAAGCTGGCACAGGTAATTAATATTGTGTGGGTGAGAGAGGGAGAACACTTTTTAAATGGCTTGCATTACATTCATAAATCTGTTCTATGGTGCTCACTGCTTGTACTTATGGCTAAGGATGCTCATCTGCCCCTCATTTTCCACCACATAGCACTGACTGCCTTCCCCAGTTTGATGATGTTGAGTATTTTACCTTTAATAATTTACACCTTAAATTAAGTATTGACTCTTAAGTATTGGTGATATGTAATTATCAATAAAAGAAGCAGCTTCTTGTTGATCAAATGTGTGAGCTTTTTTCTGAGAAAGGTGAGAATTTTGAGAGAAAAAATTTTACAAAATCTACCTCTGTAGGTTTAACCAATCTTATCAGTGCTTTCCCAGAATATTTTCTCCTGCTTTAAAGTATACATTGACATGGAAATTATTATTGAAAGCAGGACTGAAAGTAAGGCATTATTGTAAGAATAAAAAACCAACTTTTTTTCCATAAGCCTTTAGATTTTAGACTACTGAAAAATGTGTAAAATGTATGAAAATGTAGACCTTTGGCTCCAAAATGAAAATAATAGAGTTCCAATTCCCAAATTGGTTATGAGAGTGGGTTTCCACTTTTCCACTTGCTTCAATTAAATCAATAACTAGTTGTCGACGTTTTTTAGAGAAATTTTTTCCTCTTTAGAAATGCTAATTCATCGATACTTAAGGAAGACAATGGCTTGACCGGCGGGCATGTTGGTGCGGCACCTCCCTGTCTGGGGGTTGCTCAGGAGGGTACAGAGACATTGCGGGGGGTGGAGCTGGTGGGGGGGCTGGGACACAGCCCAGTCCCACTCGCCGGCTCGGCCTTCCGGAACCCTGCCCTCGCCCTGTTGCTGCTGCTGCTGCTCTTGGTTTTTCTGAGGGGGACATGTGGGTAGCTGCGACTGGGGGA
>VZRX01004627.1:2563-17652 GCA_013398075.1 Notiomystis cincta | reverse complement strand
ATATATATATATAAAAATGTGTTTGTGTATATACATTCAATAAAAATTAACAATTTATTTTGGCTTGAACTACCAATTTCAACCCCAAATTATTTTGTTTCCCTTTGCAAATAACAGAAAACAAGAAGTTTCTAGTTGCACAATATCACAAAACCAGCAAGATATATCTTTTAACTCATCTAAAGAGAGAAAACAAAAATCTGAAAACACATGCTTTTTCCACCTCAGCTCTAAAGAGGGTTTCACGTTGGTTTGTCAGGATTTTTTTCCAAGTACCAAGATCTCTCTTGACCAACTCAGTTCTGTAGAAATTAGTTCACTTCGTAATCAACAGTGGACTTTATTCTGAAGTCTGAAACACCATTTTTAAACAAAAACCAGGCATTCCATGCAATCTTCTATTGTAGTTATTCTTTTCTTTACCAAATGTTGACATATGCCTCAGAGGCAGGCTGTGCAGTGACTTTATACGAGATCCAAGTGCTCACATGGCATGCTGGAGCCATCCAAGGTGTTCTGCCATAGCTATAGTGAAAAACAGACTTGAAAAACTGTGCTTAATTCTACCCAGCTTGAAAATTCCCTGCAGTTAAATTTAACTTATTTCAAAGCAAAGTGTTTCTGTATAAATCCCAGCCTTTTTGAATGGTTCCACTGCCATTGCTGTACGTAGAGTTGCTGCAGACAAACACAGGAATCTCCATCTTCATCAGAATCAGGATCACCAGCCTGTTGTGCAGGGCCATGGATGGGAGTTTAGCTGTACCCTCCAGTGTGTACTAATACCATAAAATCAGTCTCCTTGTCCTAGATCTTATGACAGCCTCACTACACTGCTTCCAGCTCTTCTGCAGTAACACAGTGATTTAGCAGGCTTCTCCAAACACTCCAAGGCAGCAAAACTCTGCCAGCAACTACCTGAACACTTCAAGACCCCATAAGAAGGCAGAAGATGAGGTTAACCCTGCACAAAACCAGGGCAAACAAAAAAAGCTGCAATGAAAGTCTTTATTGCTCATTACCAAGATGCAAAGGAGAGGAAATCTGGATGGCTGTGAGCAGCAATCTCCTGTTAATATTCTTTCAAGCCATCACCCTCAGTCTTCCACATGGTCAGCAATTACCACACCAGCCTCACTCCCCCATGACACTCCCCTAGGCACTCCTATACTAACCACACTTCTTACAAACTGTAGACACTGAAAATTCTCTTGGTGTGCCACTTGGTGTTTTTTTACAAAGAAGACATATTTTGTAAAAGGAAGTCTTTCAAAAGTATGAGAAATGAAGGGTATTTATAAAAATAACCAGAATCCTTCCCCAAGGCATTCTGAATAAGACATTCCCAACTGCCTAAAGGCCCAATGTCAGCAACACAAGGCTCAATGAAGCATTGAAAAGGCACATCTCTTTCCATAATTAAAGGGTAACTTCATTTCTGATGACTTCAGTGGAGTGACAGTGAGTACGTGATTAACTCAATATCCAGGAGCTAAACACACTTGTATCACTCCAGAAGAATCCAGCACTGACAAGGTGGAACAAATGCCCTGCTTTAGTTTGACAGACTTTTTTAAAAGCCATATGCAAAATACAGTAACCTCAGCACAAATCTGAGGCCAGCTGCATAGGTTATGGTTGGTACCAGGAGCACTTCACTCCTTTTATCAGGAGCTAGGCATAAATTTGGGAGATGTCTCTAAAAAGTTACTGATGAACAATTTTTTCACTCTGAAGTTTAGTCATGGGCTTTTTTTACTCAGCTGATGAGCAGTCCCATCCAAGAACTTCCTCTAGAAAAGAGAACTTCCATAGTAAAAGTTTCATTCTCTCTGATCTTAAAAGCCCAAAACAGTGAGAATTCATGTCCATGGGAGCCTAAGAATACACATTGCCTGAGAGTGCTTGGGATCCCAAAAGGCCCATATCCCAACCAGATCTGGGCTCAGGAAAATCATTTCATGGAAAGTGGACCCAAACCAGCTCAATGATCATGTCCTTGAGGCCCTCCTACCCTAGAAGTAGAAAATCTGTCTGCTAGTGGCAGTAATACACTCACAAACATCTTGTCTTTACCTCAGGTCTTTCTAGAAGTTCAAATTCTCACCTAAATGTCAATCAGGGATGTAAAGGTTTTTAAAATCCAAGAGAGAAACTTTTGCTGTTACATCTAATAAGTTGGCTTCCACTCACAAGTCTATTTGTTGCTCATCTTCCTCAGCTGGGATACATTGATCTGCTATTCTTTCACCTTGCAACACAATTGTACTTTCACCTCATTTATCATGCTTTCTTTACCTTGGCTACAGCTTAAACCAGCTTTCTTGTTTCCTTCCTTCCTTGTCCCTTGGATCCTTGAGCCATTCTACAGGGTCTTATTAGCTTAATAAATTTAGAGCAAGAGAATTTCCTTCTTGCATGTTTTGCTGGAGTCCCCCTTATCTCACAAAGACCTTTCTGAAAACCCATACTCGATGGAAATCCCAGTCCTGAGATTAAGCTTCAGCTTAAATCAACAACAGCCACTTGAATTTATAACACATTCTTGTCCAGGACATCACACATATCCTCTTTTCAACAGGAATAGCTATAGTTTATGTCTGGATTTCAGCTCCTCAAAGACCTCCATCCCACCTCTCACATGTCCACACCTTCCTCCAAAAGACATTGGCCCACGTGCTAAGCTGTACAAGGTGCACTGAAGTCCAGGCTTTAGGGAAGCCTCAACTCACGCTCAAGGGTGACCAAATATCTGAGCATCCACTCGCAGCTCAGACACCTGTGTGCCTGCCTCATGTGAAATGTCCAATTCCTCTGTTCTCACATGTCACTAAGTCTGTCAGGCCTCAAGTTTTGCCCTCTGAGCCTGCAGAGGATCTCTGTTAAAGAGAAGTCCTTCCCCTGGTTACGTGAAAAGGCCACGTGTGCTGTAGCACAGACCACGGGCTCTGGAGATCCCGTCAGGATGGGATCCCTTGCTGCTGGAGGCTGGAAGGGCTGGAACCCATCAGGAGCCTGGAGCAGGAGCAGGCAGGGCTGTCCTGGCTGATGCACTTGCTCCCTGCCCAGGCAGCTGTCCATGAGGCCATGCCAGGGGCAGGACTCAGGAGGCCCCTTCCAGGTCTGGTTTTGTTCCTCCTTTCTCGCAGGCTTGTGAAGAAGTAAACTCTCAGCTGTCAGAGGCTGGCGAGAGGAGCAGGGTTTCTAGGTGAGAAGAACAGGCCAAATGCTCTCTTTCTATCACTCTCCAATGTGCCAGCTTCAAAAACCTGCTGACAGTCCTTGAGAGCTGATGACATTTTCCAAAACATTGACAAAAATAGAGAAGCGCTTCCCCCCACCATTGAAAAAACTACTTCCACAAGGCCTTTCTGCTCTCCACTCTTCCTTTGACCACCTTCACACATGGCTGTTATCTATCAAAGCATTCACATAGACTCACCCCATTCCATAGAAAAAAGTCCTGTCTTCTAAGGAGAGCTGACACCCCAGGCCCTTAAGAGATTCTAAAATTTTAACAGCAGCTCCCATACACTGTAAATTCTATTTCTCTCCTCTTAAACAGAAAATCTCCACAAAAACAGATTTGCTTGAGTGAGGCTTTAATGTAATGAATTCCCAAAATGTAAATGAAACTATTATCACCTCTAACAAAAACTGTTAATGCTCATTGATCACAATTTCAAATTAAAAATTTATTTCTGTAGCCTGAGTACATACCTTTTTATATTATAGTGTCCCTTGAAATTATGTGATAAATTGACCTAAGTGTTAATACCATTAAAATTTTGTTCTTTTTTAAAGACATATTTATTTCTGTACCTTTTGTACTGATCTTTTAAAACCTGTAATTAAGCCTCTGTTAGGAAGTAAATGTACTAAGACATATATTCTAGAGGGGCAATACAAATACCTTACATAAACAGGGATTAATATGCCCATTATGAATAATTAATTCACAATGGGAATAACAGTAAAATGGGAAGAATTTCAGCTCTTATTGTACTTAATACTTATGTTTTCCATATGCCTGCATCCCTGCAGAAAAGAGAAGCTGTTTTTCACCAGATTAGGGGCATGAATACTCAAACTCTCCCAGGAAAATTATGCTGTTATGACAAGTACTGTGATATGTGTGAATAATCAGGTATCACATGCAGAGTAAAGCCACACAGTCCTACTACAGCCAAAACTCCAAAGCAATTGAGATTGAAATCTTACAGAGACTAGGACTGTTTATGAAATACAGACCTTTCCTCTGAGCTCATCAGAAGTCAACTTTGCTCTGTGTGGCTCTGATTTTGAAGAATTTCTCCTGTTTCTTACGTCAGTCCAGAGATAACACCCTGAGGGCTTCCTTTGTCTCCTGCTTTGGTCCTTCTTTGGGAATAATCTCCATTTCCCATTACTGCATTGTAATTTCAACAGTTAGAAATGAGTTCATTTTCCATCTAGCCCCTCTGCTTCTGCTATAGACTTTAGCTCTTAACTTTAAAACGACATCAGCTTCATTACAGTATGAAAATCAGTCATATCCAACCTTTACTTTTTCATTTATTATGTTTTAATCGTAACTTCTTGTATTTGTGAAATAGAGTCAGTGAAAAATCCTCCAAAAGCCACAGCAGGTATTACTCATTACATACTTAGCAGTTTTTAATGATTAAAATTCTATATTCAAAAATTTCTCCCACCTTATAGCTTAACCACAGTACAGATGTTATTGTCCTCCCCAAAGGCAGATTAATGTTTATATACAGATTCTGACTTTTCAATAAAATACCCTTCTTCCTCAGAACAAACTCACCAAACACCAGATCTCTCTTACAGCTAAGTGTTATGCCAGTATATATAAGTCATTAATTTGAAGTTACTTAACACAAAAACTGAAAATATGTTTGATTTATGTATCCTGATCCTACACACTCCGGGCTCCAATTTCTATACTTATGCTTGCTATAAAATTCTCTCTCTGGTTGAATAACTTAAAAAATTCCTATCATGTACATAACCTAGGTAATAAAGAGCTGACAAACTTCTCATGCACATTAAGGTAGTCAGCTATCTAATAAGCTTTTTTTTTGGCAATGATCAATGTATTGTCAAGCAGAAAATGATGCTGCAGCAAGTAATTTAGCCCAATTCCCATCATTGCTTATATCCACTGAGGAAAGATGAAGATCCATGGAGCACAAGTTGTCCATAATTAAAATTGCTTTCATGAGATTAAGAAATCCACATTAACAGAGAACAAGCCATGTAATTCCAAACAGAACAATTAGAAGAAAAACTACTTGTGTGTGTGTGTTCTTGCACTGCGATGTTTTCAAAGCAATGAAATTTATCATTGAAATCTCAACTCATCCAAAAATAAGCTCTAACTCACCACCATCATGAAAGATTTCTTACAACTGTTCAGGCGAGATGTTGCAATTAGGCCAGTCAATAAAAGCTGCTGGGAGAAAAGATGTCTGAGCCTGTTCAGAAAGTTTCAGCGCTTCAGACATTTTCATCAATTTTGTTTGATTACTAAATATGTCACTTTTCTCCTCCTGACAAACATGGCCTGTTCATGCTACCAGACTGCACTGGGCAAGACACTGCTACCTCCATGCAGATGTGGAGCAAAGGAAGCTGGAGAAAATACTCAGTACCAGCAGCAATTTAGAGGGGTCAGCCTGGCACAGAGGCACAAGTGGTTGTGCATCCAGTTTTCACATGGCCCCTGTTTGTCTGCTGTACTTTGCCTCATCATCACTAAGCATCAAACACAGTCCTGGAATAAACACTTCTCACATAAGATCAGAGCCAAATGGTCTGAATTTATACACTAGGGTTTTACATTATTTCCCAGCTCCTTCACCCCTCATTTCAGTACATTTTTTGTCTTTTTGTTGCTGCTCTTGGATCTACATAGTGCCTGTGAGATGCTACAGCAGCCAGGAATGATCTGTTTGCTCAGCCTCAAGCTCTTAACTTTGGGAAAGTCAGATCCATTTGCTGCCTGGGCCAAACATTGTATTTATGAAGTCTACATTTTAAAAATTTATGGAAATCCCATTACATTGGGTAGATCAGAGTACTGTAACATATTCCGTGCCAAGTGCTCATAGAGCAGAGAACAAGCATATATTGGCCTAAATCTTGTCTCACTCAAAGCCAAAATACCCACATACATTCTGAGCATATGACACTCTGGATCTACCTAGTGAGGAACAGCTCAGAAATGAGTTCATGAATTTAAGTCTTTTGTCCTGTCACAGTCATAGTCAGGCATAGTCAGGCATTGTATTTCACTCAGTACAAACAAGCCCTTATTTTTTCACACAGAAGGTTGAAAGGGATGTTTCCTATGCTGGATATCTCAGTCTATCTGACTAAAACAGAATCACAGGATTCAGATGAGCAGGAATCTTCTGTATTGGCTGTTTCTTACCATTTGCTTCTTGATTTATGATGTGGACTACACAGAGTTTTTGCTGCTTGCACTATTTTTTTCCTTTAAAATTGCAAGTATCAATGAAAGCTGCAATACAAGAAAGGAAGTTTCCACTAAATTTGGAATCCAATTTTCAGCCATTCTATATCCTACCAAAACACAGTGTCAGAAGATAACTGGAAAATGTTATATGCTCACTGCTGAGAAAATCTCAGAAAATTCTTGCATAACAGCACATCTTTATGTAGTAGATAGATTTATCTTGCCCTGCCTGTGAGTGTGCAAGCACCATAACTTCTCCCAGCCCACCAAGAGACAAGGTAGGAAATCAGAGAGAGGCAGAAGAGAGCTGTTTTGAGTGGCTGCCTTCTCCATACCTCTTGTCAAAATCTTTCAATACTCTGTTATACCACAGATAAACTCTTTGTTCAAGGCTGCTAATACAGGCTCTAATGCATGGGCTTGGGCAGTTGGATTAAAGACTGTGGCAGAGCTAAAGATGTATCAGACCACTAGCACACATTAAAACTGCAACACCTGAATTTTCACTAGAATTTACCTTGGGCTAACAGTGTAAACCCCGAATTTCCCCTCAAACAGTAAAGCTGTGAGGACTAATATCCTCATCAAGGCTGTTCACAATGAATGCTTCAGGGAATGAAGTAATTAGAAAGGGAGAAGTAGAAAGCAGCTGCTCCTTTCAATGTAAGACATGGAATCCAGACTACTGCAACCATGGCTGAGGAAGCAGTACCAGAGGAGGGAGTGATCCTGCCTCCTGTGTGTACCTCCCAGCCAGGAGCCTTATTGCTATGCTAGGATGGTGGGCTAGAGACCCAGCACCCTGTGCTCTTCAAAGCTTTCTTTATCCACACTGCCCAGGGACAGAACAGCCTCTGCTCTTCCTGGGAACAGAGCCCAAAATCCTCTGTGCGTAACTGGGACAAGGGAGAGCTCATTTGTTTACTGCAGGTGAAGAGGAGAACCAGGCTGGTACCAGCCCTACTCTCACTGGCTGCCTTACATATATAAATAGTCACATCCCAGAAAGATGCCCACACTTGCTGAGTCTGGATATCAGCTAATAATTCATAGCAGATCTTTTAAAACAGAAATTCTTAGTCAGCACAGCCCTTCCTTGCTGGAAGTTAACATCTCTTTCACCTGAAACACAGACTTACATAATTCTGTCTTTCTGGTGACACTAATGAGTAGCTGCTGTGGGAAAAGCTCACTCAGATCCCTCTAAGTGATTTCCTTTAAGCTGTCACAGCTGCTGGCTGCACCACAGCTCCAAACTACTGAATTAAGACCTCCAGGGTAACACATTCTCTTATGTTTCTTGTATTTGCTTTGTTTCTTGTATCTGCTTCCCTTCTCCTCAAATCTTACCTTTATTCTCTAAACTTAGACCCACCACAGGTCAGGGCATGAAGTGTCAGAGTGATCCTTAAATGTGAATTCTTTCTCTACCTCCCACATAACCCTCACCTGCCATCACCTCCCCCCAGTATAGTTACCTTTCACTCTGTCTTCTCAATCCTTTACTCACACTTTGGTCTTTTACAGGCTTAGGGTTCTACTTTGAAATGTGACATGAAATCTTTCATAGGATTCTATGCTCATTGTCTTTGAGTGACTCCAGATCAGACACATTCAGTTAAAAAGAGGACTGGGGGGAAGAGACCCAAATACAGTAAAGTTTCTGACAACTTGGGAGTTTGGCTGCCATTCTCCCTTCCTCAAAGTGTTCTGCAGGATGAAGTGAGCATTTTAAACAGAAAAGGTACCAGTGTTCTCTAACCTTGTTCACAGGAGTAGCAGGGCCAAAATCCAATCCAAATTGAGGGCATCACTAAAGCCATCAGACCTGACTGCACAGGCACAGGGAACAGATGCATTGCAAACAGCAGTAATACATTAACCAAAGCCATCATGCTGTACATTCACTGAACCTAAACCTTCTATCTCACCCAGTGAGTCTCTAATCCTAAAACTCATCCTAACCTCATCCATCTTCTTCCCTTTCAGTGATGTTACCAAATGGTGCTGTTTGAAGCTGTCTATAGACAAATTGCTCTCTGGTTTCCATATCTGATACCTAGCACTACCTCAGCCTCCTTTCTCTCCTCTTCCTTATCTCTTGCATGTCATTTTCCATCAGTGGAGGCTACTGTTTTCATGGTACTGCCTGCTCCAGTGTCTTCCAAGTCATTAAACAAAGCTGTGGGAAAGCAGCAAACGTACAAAATTTTCATGGATCTTTATGGGAAAATTTTGCTCTTTTTCCTTTTGAGGAATGTCAAAACTTGGACCAGGCATTTTTGCAGAGCTGAGGGGTCGGTGGGATGTTCTGAACAGGAGACCATGATTTCATGGGACTCGAGATCTTCATATTGCTAAGATGAGAAGACTTCCAAGCCACAGAGAACTGAACAAATTGCATGGAAATAAAACTGTCAGGGCAGACAGAGAAAAGTGGCTTGCAGGTTCTGTGGTGTGCAAGGACTGTTTTGGGCTCAATGTTAGGGACAGGATTCACTGTGAGCTTTCCTTGGGCATATTGGGAAGGACAGTATAGACTGATATAAAGCTGTAAAAAGTTCTAGAAGCATATGGACACTAAAACATCAGATGCTGATGACTGGCAAGTTTAAAGTCTATCAGCTGTGAATAAATGAGAAGAAAAGCAAAGGGGTAAAATAAATAAAAGATAATGTAAGATATTCAGACAAATAAAGGAAAAAAAACAAGTCCAGAAGGCACATGGAGTGCTAGTGAGGCAGCCTGAATAGCTTGGAGGGACACAGCAGAGAGAGAAATTTATCGAGATGGCAAAATGACGTTCTCTAAAACAAGATAAATTAATTACTTGCCTCAGCGCCCCAGAAGGAGAAAAGAAGCTGACAGAAAATGACATGTCATATAATTCCCAGGGTGACAAGGAGGGGAACTAACAGAGATGCAAGGGTTGAGGCACATACATCCCTGCGGTGCTTCTTGGCTGCCCAGGGCAAAGCCTCCAGTGGATGAATGCAGAGAATGAACCAATGTCAGGCCAGCTGTGCTCTGTGACAGGGAAGGGCTCTGTCTGATCATTTTCATGAAGCTGAGGAAGATTTCTAGGTCTGACTCTCCTCTCCCATAGCTCTTCTATCTTCACTTCTGCCTGCACAAAGTGACTGTGAAATTCTTCCAAAGAGTTTTCCTTTTTCCTTGGTGGTAGTTCAACACTCCCAGTGCACAGGTATAAATGTCTAGATAAGGTGCCAAGAAGAACATCAGGTATTAACACATATTGCTATTCACAAGAAAGGCAGATCAGAAGCCTTTTCCAAAGTCATATGAAATTAACAGTGGAAACTCTGACCTTTCACAAGTGTGGTGCAGCCCTCTGTGCTCTTGTTTTTCTGCACAGTGAAGGGATTGCTGACTTCTTGATCCTGAAGGGACCTCAGTGTAAGATAGAGGATTTACATGGTAAGTATAACCAATTTACTAGAGCTGAAATCAGGGTGAAAACTATTTTGGATTAATAGAGAGGGACATGTTAAACCAAGAAAAAGAATGCAAAATTCTTTGTCACACTTTTCCAAATTTTAAGAACTACAATCATGATCAAAACTTGAGATAAAGAGCATTAAAATAAGACCTGATTCACATTTGGCATTACTGTTGGTTAACTCCATAAGCATAGGAAGTCTTTGGATATTATGATACATATATAACAAGATTGCATGGTGTAATATTATTTAGGATCATTAAAACTGGCCTTACAGGCAAGTCTTATCAAGGGCTGTTTAATAGGGAGATAAATTTTGAAGGAGAGATAACACACTTGCAGTAAACTAGAAAAATTGCAGTAAACTTGGAAACTAATCCAGAAATTGTCTGTTCCTCTGCAGAAGCCTGACCAATTCATTTGTCAGCTGTACATTCTCTGCCTGCAGCGTTTGAAAGGACATTTTGCAGTGTTATCATCACACACAATGCAGGCAGGCAGTTACACAGAGATAGATGAACACAGGGTCAGGAAAAACAGACAGGTGGGAAATACCCTTAATATTGGTACAAATAGGTGTAGGGGGGGTTAGATAAGTCCCTGCCTTTAGCCCAGGCCTCTAGCAGCAGTAGCTTTATTGAGGTGTCCAGCACCCCAAAATCCACTTTCATTCACAAGTTCTTTAATAATGGCTGATTTGGTCTATTATAGAATGAATTATTTATTTAATAGACACAAAACTAACAGACATAAGACTTAAAACAAACTATACTACACAGGAATAGGGACAAACTACTAGTAGGTATATACAGCATGGGGTTAAAGGTACCATTAATTTTACTGCTAGTCAAGAAAAAATATAACTTAGGATTCCATGTTTCTTACCATCTAATTTGTTGGTGGGGCACACATTGAGAACCCTTCCCTCATTTCCCAGGAATATAACCATGGAATCTGCATCCAAATTCTGGGGAGAAGTCCTGAACACTTGTCAAGGTGTGTGTGGAGGAGACTTCTGTCNTCTCTGGTTTCCATATCTGATACCTAGCACTACCTCAGCCTCCTTTCTCTCCTCTTCCTTATCTCTTGCATGTCATTTTCCATCAGTGGAGGCTACTGTTTTCATGGTACTGCCTGCTCCAGTGTCTTCCAAGTCATTAAACAAAGCTGTGGGAAAGCAGCAAACGTACAAAATTTTCATGGATCTTTATGGGAAAATTTTGCTCTTTTTCCTTTTGAGGAATGTCAAAACTTGGACCAGGCATTTTTGCAGAGCTGAGGGGTCGGTGGGATGTTCTGAACAGGAGACCATGATTTCATGGGACTCGAGATCTTCATATTGCTAAGATGAGAAGACTTCCAAGCCACAGAGAACTGAACAAATTGCATGGAAATAAAACTGTCAGGGCAGACAGAGAAAAGTGGCTTGCAGGTTCTGT
The DNA here is from genome assembly GCA_013398075.1 of Notiomystis cincta. Lineage (NCBI taxonomy): Eukaryota > Metazoa > Chordata > Aves > Passeriformes > Notiomystidae > Notiomystis > Notiomystis cincta. Next base: position 6,272 of record VZRX01004627.1, on the reverse strand, counting down.
GGTGTGCAAGGACTGTTTTGGGCTCAATGTTAGGGACAGGATTCACTGTGAGCTTTCCTTGGGCATATTGGGAAGGACAGTATAGACTGATATAAAGCTGTAAAAAGTTCTAGAAGCATATGGACACTAAAACATCAGATGCTGATGACTGGCAAGTTTAAAGTCTATCAGCTGTGAATAAATGAGAAGAAAAGCAAAGGGGTAAAATAAATAAAAGATAATGTAAGATATTCAGACAAATAAAGGAAAAAAAACAAGTCCAGAAGGCACATGGAGTGCTAGTGAGGCAGCCTGAATAGCTTGGAGGGACACAGCAGAGAGAGAAATTTATCGAGATGGCAAAATGACGTTCTCTAAAACAAGATAAATTAATTACTTGCCTCAGCGCCCCAGAAGGAGAAAAGAAGCTGACAGAAAATGACATGTCATATAATTCCCAGGGTGACAAGGAGGGGAACTAACAGAGATGCAAGGGTTGAGGCACATACATCCCTGCGGTGCTTCTTGGCTGCCCAGGGCAAAGCCTCCAGTGGATGAATGCAGAGAATGAACCAATGTCAGGCCAGCTGTGCTCTGTGACAGGGAAGGGCTCTGTCTGATCATTTTCATGAAGCTGAGGAAGATTTCTAGGTCTGACTCTCCTCTCCCATAGCTCTTCTATCTTCACTTCTGCCTGCACAAAGTGACTGTGAAATTCTTCCAAAGAGTTTTCCTTTTTCCTTGGTGGTAGTTCAACACTCCCAGTGCACAGGTATAAATGTCTAGATAAGGTGCCAAGAAGAACATCAGGTATTAACACATATTGCTATTCACAAGAAAGGCAGATCAGAAGCCTTTTCCAAAGTCATATGAAATTAACAGTGGAAACTCTGACCTTTCACAAGTGTGGTGCAGCCCTCTGTGCTCTTGTTTTTCTGCACAGTGAAGGGATTGCTGACTTCTTGATCCTGAAGGGACCTCAGTGTAAGATAGAGGATTTACATGGTAAGTATAACCAATTTACTAGAGCTGAAATCAGGGTGAAAACTATTTTGGATTAATAGAGAGGGACATGTTAAACCAAGAAAAAGAATGCAAAATTCTTTGTCACACTTTTCCAAATTTTAAGAACTACAATCATGATCAAAACTTGAGATAAAGAGCATTAAAATAAGACCTGATTCACATTTGGCATTACTGTTGGTTAACTCCATAAGCATAGGAAGTCTTTGGATATTATGATACATATATAACAAGATTGCATGGTGTAATATTATTTAGGATCATTAAAACTGGCCTTACAGGCAAGTCTTATCAAGGGCTGTTTAATAGGGAGATAAATTTTGAAGGAGAGATAACACACTTGCAGTAAACTAGAAAAATTGCAGTAAACTTGGAAACTAATCCAGAAATTGTCTGTTCCTCTGCAGAAGCCTGACCAATTCATTTGTCAGCTGTACATTCTCTGCCTGCAGCGTTTGAAAGGACATTTTGCAGTGTTATCATCACACACAATGCAGGCAGGCAGTTACACAGAGATAGATGAACACAGGGTCAGGAAAAACAGACAGGTGGGAAATACCCTTAATATTGGTACAAATAGGTGTAGGGGGGGTTAGATAAGTCCCTGCCTTTAGCCCAGGCCTCTAGCAGCAGTAGCTTTATTGAGGTGTCCAGCACCCCAAAATCCACTTTCATTCACAAGTTCTTTAATAATGGCTGATTTGGTCTATTATAGAATGAATTATTTATTTAATAGACACAAAACTAACAGACATAAGACTTAAAACAAACTATACTACACAGGAATAGGGACAAACTACTAGTAGGTATATACAGCATGGGGTTAAAGGTACCATTAATTTTACTGCTAGTCAAGAAAAAATATAACTTAGGATTCCATGTTTCTTACCATCTAATTTGTTGGTGGGGCACACATTGAGAACCCTTCCCTCATTTCCCAGGAATATAACCATGGAATCTGCATCCAAATTCTGGGGAGAAGTCCTGAACACTTGTCAAGGTGTGTGTGGAGGAGACTTCTGTCTCTGTGATAATTCATATATTTTTTATAGTTTGTAAAACAGTGTCTCTCAATCAAGAATATTTCTTTTAACTCTTCCCACATCTGCTCTCAGACTGATGTTGATTCTTAGCTGGGGCCTGAGCTCTTTTGGCACCAGAGATGACCCCTTGCTGGGCCTTTCACCATGGGTTATCTCTTCCATATTTGCACTAACTATCTGTGGTAGAGGAGGGGTAGATGTCCTGCCACAAACATATTTAAGCAAAAGAGCCTCAAATGAGCCTGCTTGAATTGCCTCTTTTCAGATGTCAGTGAGCTGGATGATCGTGGCAACTGTTCACTTTAGACACTCTGAAAAAGGTAATCAAAAAAGAAGAGAGGGATAATTCAATTTACTTTAATATAAATATACTAGGATATTAAACCTCTCTCTAAACTGAGATGTAAATCCTTTCCTATTGTGCTTCATCCTATGCCTCTAAGACAGCATGTGTGTGAGTCTGATGAGGTACAAGAACTGCAAAACCAAGCTACAGAGGTATGCATGGAATCACATGTGAAATGCTGTAACTAAGCTAGAGGTTATGCAAGACAGGGATAATTTTCTCCTGTTGACGTTTCAAAGATGTTCTTTTAGCTTTTGAAGAAACTGACCTTCTTACAAGCTTCATACAGGCACTAAAATACTTGAATCTCTGATACTAGAATTTCTTTCAGAACTACAACAGCTTATAAAAAAGAGGGAGAGTGACTTTTTACACTGGTAAACAGTAATAAGACAAGGCAGAATGGTTTTAAATTTAAAGAGGAGAGACTTAGATTTCATCTTACTTAGGACAAAATTCTTTACTTAGAAAAGTGAAAGGCACTTACAGAGCATTCCCAGAGAGGTTGGGGATGCCCCATCCCAGAAAGTGTGGAAGGCCAGCCTGGAGGGGGCCCTGAGTTACCTGCTCTAACCCCTGCCCATCAAGGGGGGTTGATACTAGATGATCTTCGAGGTCCTTTCCAACACAAACCATTCTGTGGTACTATGATTTCTTCCACTGCCTCAGCCACAAGACAGGGCTGGAGGGGAATACAGGACTAGGATTTGTCAGAGTGTGTTTTTAGAGAGTTATTTCACCACAAAGCAACTGCTAGCACAGTCAGAACACCAACAGGAGTGGGTGCCAGAGACAAGAATCATTGACAGAACAACAGGTTACACATGGATCCTGCTTCTTTTTGGCTTTTTACTGACAAGTTGTGGCAAAAAGCACCTCACTTAATGCATTCATTTAAAAGCATCCTGCAGCATTTGACATCAAGTGCCAGAGAATAAAGAAGCATTGATCAGCTCTTCTCCCCAGCACAACCTGTCCTTTATAAAATTATTGATTGGCCTAGGCTCTGACTGAATTTCTATTCTTTGTCCAAAATTCAGTCTTCTTATTCTTTGAGAACAAGAGACGCCTCACTTCCCTGGACAGTGATATCTTGGTACCTTCTGCAGCAGACAGGAGCATGCAAAGCTTTGTTATCTCATAGGATGTTGTGGACCTCAGTGTCTCTTTGCAGTAGAATTTTAATTTCTTATTTCCTAACACCTTGTAAAACAACAACAACTTTGACATTCCAGTATTATGCCCCAGCTCTTTATTGTACTTTCTTCATCCCTGAATGATCCTTTCATTTTGGAATTATTTAGAGTACACATTATGC